>UZAE01012041.1:0-80131 GCA_900617975.1 Rodentolepis nana
ATACTCATACAACAAAAAAGTCTATAAACCGGCAGTTGACGTAAAACTACCATCACTCCACTGTATGCCATATTCAACCACTTCCACAATACTCATCTTTCCTTTTCTCTGACTATGCCTGTCTGTTTCTTTTACATCTGTGAATCATTATTTTGTCCCCCCTCTCGACTTTCTGTCACTTTGATGTTCCTCCTCCTCTCTTTGAAGCCTGAAGTCAACTAAAGGGCTAATGATAACTATCAAAACGCCTGTCATTTGAAATAAATAAATTTCCGTTATTTATTTACTACCACTGCTGGTGAAATATAAGCAAGGTAATTTTGTTTTGTGTTTCATCAACCTCACCTTCGCTGTGATACGACTCTAAGCTGCGGCACAATGTGCTAGATAATTTATCTTCACAACCATTGAATGGAAAAGGCAGGGTGAAACGACAAGAGCGAAACCTTTGTTCTCTGTGACTGTGCGATCCCTAAAAATTTATCACTGTGTCAACCGATGTCAGTTACTTCCCACAATTATGATTTGTGAAATTTGATATAGCAATTTGGATTCCATGACATTAATATGGAGTTTAATAAAGCCAGATCCCTGTAGGAAGAAACTAAACCTTTAACTCAATTCAAGCTTTTTTCGTATAAGAGAATACATTTTCTTTGATATAGTTAGAGTCATTAAAAGAAGAGTACATTGTGCGTGTATAACACTGTTATATAGCGGAGAAGGTAATAATAAGCTTACGTTGCAATCTTGTGAAGAACGAAGTAGTGTTTGTCGATATTTGACCATCTTGGAGTTATCGTTCTGGGAGACATTTTTTCTAGTAAAAAGAACCACATCAGGTTTTCAGTGGAAGCAAATATATGATATAGACAGTGAATTACAGTAAGCATTCTATAAGTGAATCACATGGAACAAATTGATGATGGAAATGGGGATCTCACCTTCAATTCGAACAATACAGCTTGTCTGAGCCCTTCCAGCTGGATTCTCTGCAATCATTGTGTAAAGACCAGCATCTTGAAACACGCATCGTTCTACACGCAGAGAGGCATCAACAGTCAATTCACCGAGTTCCATTTCATCTTCATCAGCTGACCAATCAGATTGTCCCGAAGCGCCAGTTTCTCCACCGATCCACGTACGGTAAGATGAAGTGAGGCGCTTGGAGTCACGGGTCCAGGTTATTTTGGCCGGTGGAACAGCATCCACACAGCAAGGCAGGAGTAGAGTGTAATGGACTGGCAGTGTTATAATCGGCATTGGAACTTCTGTAATCACTGGGGCATCTGGAGTTTAAAATGACATATCAATCAATACTATGAAAGTTAAGAGTTTTGTTTAAGCATCCACTTCAAAGGGAATTCACCAGAATTTGGTAACTCCATAAAAGACATAAAGGACTATTAGAAGTATTATGGCATGAGCCAACCATTAAAGTTTAGCAGTCAACATATAATTCATGTAATGGATAAGTAGGAATACATAGTTATTTTAAACAAAGTAGAGTGCTAAATTAACAATAAAATGAAGGTATTTAGAGATAAAACCAAATTATCGTCCACCCACGAGAAATAATTGTTTCCCCTCATATCATGTGCAGTTATATTGCTCTTTAGGAAATCAGTAGAGTGAATTAATGAGTTCATAAAAATAGAGAAAAACAATATTTTTATAATATGAGCAATCATCTAGTTACTCAATATCGATGTTTTCAGTGAATAAATAAATTGCAACTCACAAAAATTTCAACTGACTTACCGGCTCTAACCACGCGGAATTCCTTGTCAACTGATCCGTAGGCATTGACAGCCTTGCAAGTGTATGTACCAAAATCGCGTTCATCAAGATCAAAGAGACGTAATTGTGCGGATTTTCCTCCACCGGTGACATGTTGGAAGTATCCTGACGGGAACTGCTCGTGTTCTGGAAGAAAAAGGGCTTGGTAATCAACCACCCATAATAAAGCTTTCTTTGAGTTAGGAAGTTAGACTGGAGTTTTACATGCCAGAAACTCCCATTCCACTACCCTAGTTGATTACAAATAGTCAGGGCATTTGACCACCTATACTACTGAATGTGCATCGATCGATCCACCAGTGATGTGCCCAATGTAACCTTTGACTTGACTCACACCTTTACCACTGTAATACTGACACCATATAACTAAGCACTTTAATTTCGCTATTGGTTTGACGTGCTGAACTTGAAACCTGTGATGAATTGTATTTTGTCAATTGAAGTATCCAGACAGATCTAAAATTTGCGTAGAAATGCGAATAAACGATTTTTACTCGACACGAGTAGTCAGGTCTCTTGTCTCTGATGTTAGCTCCGCAGATTTGCAGATTTACTTTATTGACGAGGACCTCTCTGGTGCACATTTTGTGCACCACAGTAAATTTTAGTATCACCGTTAGTACACAATTTAGCCTAGAGGACCTGAATCATTGCTAGAATCTGGCATTCTAATTTCACGCTAGTACTTTCAATCTTCAGCTCACTACAAATACAAGCAAACCTACTGGGAAGGTTGGGAATTTCCTGGGAATTGAAAGACCAAATAAACTGCACTGGGTTCTTCAAATTGTATGAGGATAGAGTGCATCGCAGATCCAAATCGCCACCGGTAGGAACATAGATCAATTCTGTTGAAGGGTTCTCAAACTGTGGGGGAACTAAAAAGTCGAATTCCAAAAGTTAAATAATCTTTGTTCGAAAGTACTACTACAATAGTATCATACATTAAAAGGGAACAAAAAAGGAGAATATTTTACTGTAAACGGAACCAAGACTTTCCTTCCATTAGATATGTTCGTCTATTATGTGAAAGTATGAAAAGAATATTTTGAGATATTCGAATTTATGCTGTATTCTCTCTGATAACTTTAAATTTATCTGATTATCGATTGGTTAGTTTTAAAACTACAGCCTTTTTCTTTCCTACCGACGAATCATGACGCCTGCCCAACTATTCTACTGTTGTACTATTAAGCTTTTGTCATTATCAACACTAATTTTAATCATGTCTCCTTTCTATTTTATTTTGGTAAAATTATGGAGAGCTTTAAAGGGTTAGCAAGCTAATAAGCTTTCTCTAACCTACACTGATAACTCCAGAGCTGAAATTTATCTCCAGCTTTTCGACTTTCTTAAAGGCAATGCATATCAGCTTCATTTCAGCGACCAGGACAAAACCTCTATTGTGGACTAACCTTTACGACTAATCTCAAAAAATGCGACGGCCAAAGTTAGTATTTAATCACTAGTCTAGACTCATTGACATCCCTCATTGGAAAGATCTGAACTTTTGACCGTTTAGGTTGAGTCTGGATTTACGAATAAAATTAAATGTAAACATTTATATCAAATGGTAGGCGTCTTGATGGTTATCATTAGCCCTTTAGTTGACTTCAGACTTCACAGAGGGGAAGGAACATCAAATTGAAAAAAGTCGAGAGGGGGGAAGAGAAGAGTGTTTCAAAGATGTAAGAGACAAACACAAAGGTAGAAAAAAGGTGAGGTGAGTACTGTGAAAGTGGGGTGATGGTAGTCTGAAGTCGGAAGTAAACTGCCAGTTAATAGACTTTTTTGCCGTATGAATATACGTTGCCCAGGGTGCACCACGTGGAGGTAAGTCTAAATATACATTGCCCAGGGTGCACCACGGAGGTAAGTCTATTGCACACCCCATGATACCTATCATAACGCCTGCCATTTGAAAGTACGTTGTCCAGGGTGCACCACGTGGAGGTAAGTCTATCGTATTCTTAAGAATAATTGTTTAGAAAACCAGCAAGGGTTGAAAGTTGCCCAGGGTGCACCACGTGGAGGTAAGTCTATCGCACGCTGTCCAGGGTGCACCACGTGGAGGTAAGTCTATCGCACACACCCCTCCGCTTCCAAATAAGATGTTGATAGTGAAGGCATATTTCCAGGGTGCACCACGTGGAGGTAAGTCTATCGCACACCCACTTGGCTCTCCCCTCAAATTTCAACCCTACACGGATGGGCTTACTTGGAAATATAGAAAAATACATATGGTTACAAATTTTCGGGGTGGTGCACCCTGGGCAACGTATACTCATACGACAAAAAAGTCTATGAACCGGCAGTTGACTTCTGCTTCTAACTACCATGACCGACAGTTTGTCATATCCGTCCCCTTCCACAGTGTTCATCTTACCTTTTCTCTACCTTTGTGTCTGTCTGACTCTTTCACATCTATTAATCACTATTTTGTCTCTCCTCTCGACTTTTTGTCACTTTGATATTCCTCCTTCCCTCTGTAGAGCCCGAAGTCAGCTAAATAGCTAATGATAACTATCAAAACGCCTGTCATTTGAAATAAATAAATGCTTCGAAATAAGCGTGTTAAATTTACTGGAGAAGGACAGCGCCTTAGTCAATTAGAAATGGCATTTGGAAGAGCATTTTGTCTAACAATTCGGCTGCATATGAGCAGACATGAAAGGATGACATTTTTCTTCTTTGACAAGGGGAGATAGCTTGTTCTGTTAAAGATAAATATGCCTTAGAAAATAAATCACCCTTCAATTCAAACAGGCGCTATTTCAAATATTTATAAAATGTCGAAAAAACAGGATAATTTTTGGGGTGTATGGTTAAATATATTTGACGGATGCCTTAGTCATGTGAGTGAAGAAATATGGAAAACGCACAACAGATGGCCAAATCTACGTTCACAACAAAACAGAACTTGAGGACAAGTTGAAGGTATGATATCAAGACGAAACGATGGAGTCCGCCAAAACAAAATAACTAGAAATCTACATGGGTTTATAGAGGGACTAGACAGAAAAAGCAACTTTATATGAAATGGGGGAAACACGGAACTTACTGGAGTCATAGGAGCTGTTCGAACTGCCGTAATTACTCAAGGACCGACTTGCACCTGGTTCACATACAAAACAAATTGTATAGTGTAGCAGAAAATTTAAACACTGTTGAATCAGTTTCAAACTTACGTCCTGCTCTAGACCTTCTCTTTCGTGTTTGTTGGCTAGGTTCACCTCTTCCAAAGTTTGTTACAGCAACCACACGAAGAGCATACTCCTGTGTTGGATCTAAACCTTCCAATGTACACTTCGGTTGTTTCAAACCCTCCTTGAACACCTTCCAATCGTCGGATGAGCTTCCCCCACCAATATGTCGGACTTGGACCTCATAAGTGAAGGGAGTCAACGTCTGAGTAAGACTGTACACTCGAGGTGTTTGCCATTTAAGTTCTGGTGGTTCACGGCCTTCAAGAATTCCTGTAGGCTCCCGAACAATTGGAACGACAAAGGAGAGATCAGGAATCACTAAAATTACCAAAGTTCCAACAGTGCTGTCACACAGAATAAACCCTAATGTTATGAAGAGAGGTAGATAACCTACCAACTTGGGCGTCAACATGAGTAGTTCGAGAGGGCAATCCAGCACCGAACTGATTTCGACCGACAATTCGGAAGGAGTATGGAATCAGCGGATTGACTTCTCCCCAGGCGAAGGATGGGCTGGATAGACCAGTAGCAATCTTTTTCCATTCTTTGCTATTTCCAATCATGGCTTCTACATCGAATGTCAGTCCTTCCTCCAAACTTTGTGGAAATGTGGAAGCGAGAATGTGGTTGCTGAAAAAGGCTTCCAGCTTTTCCTCTGGATATGAAATGAGGTATTCATCCACCTTGTTCACATCAACATGCACTTTTTGGTAGGATAGATCAGGAGCCAGTTCGGCTAAAATAGATCAGTATCTACATGTCAAACTGGAAAACGTCTTTTACGGACTTAAAATTTATGAAAAAGTTATCTGACTGTGCCTCTAAAGCGATAATATATTTTCTAAATTTACTTACTTCTTCTCCCAATTATAAACCACCAAGCCCAATATTTTTAAAGTCGAAACTATGTTCCAAGATTGATTCATGACTAACATTGACTTTTGATTGTTATATTCTATAACTGAAATCAATTATTAATAAAATCAGATCGGAACGAATTCTTAGTTTAAAGAGTTAACGCCATGACTCAATTTACAGTTACAAAACGATTCTAAAGAAAGAAGATTATATAAGTAGAACCCTCCAAACGTACCAGACTTAATATTAATTCTCACGGGTCTACTGGGAGCACAGGGCTGTCCGTTTAGCAGGGCAATGACTCGATATTCATTACCATACATCTCTTTGGGGCAATTCTTCAGGGTAACTTTTCCCGTCAATTCATCTTGAATACTATCTACAGTTGCCACTGGATACCAATCAGAGGAGAATCCATCACGACGCTCGACACAATAGCGAACTGCGCCTCGCCAATCCGTATCCTCATATCCACTATCACCCATACGTGACGGTGAATCAGAAGTTGAGGGCACTCGGCTGCACGTTGATTCCAGCGCATCGATTGCCTCATCTCCCAGTCGCCAACGAAGGAATACAGACTGCGGAGCGATAATTAGCGCCTTAAGATCCTCTACACATCTAGAGAGGACAAGTGTTAAAGATAGGGTGGTCAGAGTAGAGGAGTAGTTACTAAATTATGTATAGTTTCTAGCACAGTCCAATGCCAGCAAGACCCATAGTTTACGAATAAATAATCGATTTTCAGTGCGAAACAGCGACATGAATAATAAAACAGTGACTTAACTAACTGGCTTATATAAAATTCAATCTTAACGGACTTTTTAAATAGTGACAAGGCTATGAGGAAAAGTAAGCTAAACGATATTCGCTGAACTTTTGGTGACTAATGTTAGCAAAAAAGTTTAAACAGGTAAAGATCACAATGGTATCAAGGCTAAACAATGGAATCACACTTTGGTCTGAACATTCTGGAAAGTGTTATTTTTGAGGACAGAAACCTCTCAGCCAATCAGCAACTGATTTTATGCAACGTAGCACAACATGGGCTGTATCTAATAGCTAACCAGGTTAGAAATCCCACAACTTTTTGAATAAAGGGTGTGCGATAGACTTACCTCCACGTGGTACACCCTGGGCAACGTATTCTCATACGGCAAAAAGTCTATAAACTGGCAGTTGACTTCTGATTTTAATCTAAAATGACCCCACTGTATGGTATATTCGACCCATTCCGCAGTACTCATCTTACCTTTTCTCTGACTTGCGTCTGTCTGTCTCTTTTACATCTGTAAATCAATCTTCTGTTCCTCCCTCTCCACTTTTTGTGACTTGAATGTTCCTCTCCTCTGTGAAGCCCGAAGTCAGCTAAAGGGCTAATGATAAGTATCATAAAGCCCGCAAATTGAAATAAATAAATAAATTCTGGAATAAACACTTTCCGCTGCAATAAACTTAGCCAAGTTAACTTAAAAAGCAAATTTATGCAACTTGCATTTTTTGCAGTTCTTTAGAATTTTTAGTATAATACATGGGTGCAACAAAAATTCGTATTTGTGCTTTATTTGTTCAAAATTCTAACCCCGAATTCCTCAATCTGTATAACCTCAGAATAGATTCATTCAAATTGTTAGATCAATAAAGTATAAGTAATAAAGCTATTTGGGTTAATGGCAACCAAGTTAAAAGTAAATCGAGAAATTATTTTATTTTAGAATCTGCAGAACTTTAGACGCCCCAGTGTAGGAAATCGAGATTTGAAAAATCATTGATTTCCAGCACATCTATTGCTATTTAAAATACGAACAAAGCATAGATAAAATGAAAGGGAAGAAAACATGTGTCAAAAAATTTATACAATAAAACGATTTTTATATCTTTCCTATGTTTACTTCCCAAAGCAGCCTCAATCATTCTTATTACCCTAAAATACAGCAATTTTTCAATTTCCACTTTTTTAAGCAATAAATAACTTATTATGACGCTTACTCCTGCAGGTCCGTGAGCTTTTTCGGGATTTGAATAGCAGGAGCTTCTACTGCGGGCCCTTCGCCATATCGGTTTATCGGAATGACTCGATACCTTAAAGTTGAGCCACTTAGCGGAGTTTTGTGCTCAAAGAAGGTTTTCGAGGAGCCTAAAACACTTCCAATCTCTCGCCATACTCCGTGACCTTCTTGTGCCTCAATCCGGTAGGTTGTTTCCATTGGTTGGAAGTACAATCCCCTTTCCAGTTGTTCCGAAAGAATTTGCTCTCCTTCTGTTTGTCCACAGGGACTCCAGTCTAAGCGAACAGAGTAATTTCCTCCCTTATTCTTGGGCTGATGAACTCGAGCTCGTAGACTTTCCACAGCTGATGGAAGCAATTGACGTTTGGAAGGAATTCTGACTTGTCTATAACCATTCAACCACCCAGAAATCATTCCGTCATTAGTAAGCCCAAGCAGACGAATGTACTGCTCAGAGGTGGAACTTAGTGAAAGATCTAGACAATATGAATCGCCGAGAATAGGTTGTGATCCAGGACCAATAGGTTTCCACCATCCTTCAGGATCCGTTATCCTACTATTCGGGATGATTGCATATTCCATTCGGTACTTTCCATGAGGACTACCATCTGAAGTATGAAGGGATTCTTCCCATTTGAGACTTATTCCATTCTCTATATCCATAGATGTCAACCAGATTGGACGTTTTTCGGAACCTTGGGGAAGGGAAATAATTGGGAGTGTGAAAAGAGATTCCTCTTGACGTAAGGGTTTAGCAGAATCCAAATCATTTTGTTTTGGCAGACCGAAATCTGTTAAGCGCAAAGATTTTGTGGCAAGAGTTGAGCCATAGTCATTTCTACACACCACTCGAATTTCCGGTGTCTGTGAACTGTAGTTTGATGCGTCTTGAACAGCTCTGTATACGTAGCTGGGTAGTTTATACGAGGTCGTGTCAGAGATACAATCATCAATTACACTCCATGGACCAGTTCTACCTTTTCTCCACTCCACAGTGTAGATTGGTCTCAATCCTCGAACACAGGCGTCACAATATTCGGGAAGGTAAGCTTCTTTCCAATGAAGCATGAGTCCAGCATGAGCACTCTTTTCAGAGAAATTGATATCCGGTCGAATGACCGAAACCCATGGTGGATCTACGGCAAGATCTGGGATTAGATGTTCAACTGGAAGGTTCGCTATCGCCGTTGCACTCGGTTCTGATGTTCCGAACCCGTTATAAGCCCGAATTCGCACCATTGTCGAGACACCAGGTTTAAGATGGTGAACGTAGGCCTTATCCTTTAAGCCCGAAGCAATAGGCTTCCAATCACTCCTAGTGCCTTCTCTAACTTCAACAATGTAGGAGATGTTACCATCGCGTGAACCAGGCGGATCAGTCCAAGTAATCATAACCGATCCAAGATCTGCCTTAGCGATCATGGGTTTAACAGTAGCCATATTTGGTACGCTTACACGAGCTGGAATTTTCAGCACAGGTTGAGATGGCGGTCCAGTTCCAAGAGCATTCTCGGCAAGAACTCGAAGTTGAATTGGCTGAAGTGGTGATGCGATTGTATGTGGAAGAACAGCTCGATTTGTTTGAAGGTTCGTTAGTACTGGGCTCCAGAAATATCCATTGTCCTTCGACATCTCCACCGTGTAGCTTAAGTCACTGCCATCCTCAGAAATGACTGGACTCCAACAAATTGTAAGATCAGTTGGAGTAGACGATTCAAGCATCAGACCATCTGGAGCTATTCTTGGAACACCATGCCTCAAGGGTCGGTATTTGCCTACGTCTGTTTCAAATTCTTCATATGGCTCTACCACACCTAAAATAGGAACAGAATATTTACGAAAACACAGGTTGGGATGCTCAAGCAAACTGCCCGATTAGAGTAAAATCTTACCATCTACTGTGACGTTGGCAGTTGTTTGTGATTTGCCCAGTTCGTTGACGGCACTGCAAATATACACACCACGATCTTTTGGCTCAACTGAAAGGATTTTCAGAGTGGAAGTATTATCCAGTGAGCGAATTCGGTGATACTCATCGGTCTCGACAATTTCATCATTGTGACGCCTGTGTTACAAAGGAAGTCATATATTATACTTGCTTAAAATTAAGAGATTTTTGACGGGAGGAAATCCTTACCAGAAGAAGTGAGGAATGGGGTCACCTACAACACGGCAAGTGAGTTCCACAGAATCTCCAGAATAACAGTCCACGTCTGCGAGCTTCCTTGTGAACATTGGAGCAATTCCATCCACAACAGACACCGCACTTGAAAAGGTTATAAAATGGGTGGTTTAAGGATGCTTTGAAGCGTTAACAGCACTTGATATTTGTTGGGGACCACTGGGAGTCCAACGATTGGCATCGATCACGTGACTGTCGATTTGACAGGCCTGCACATAAAGCACTTCAATGCTAGTTGTATGGCTACCTAATTCCCAAGCTCATTTGACGTAGCCTTTCTGACGCTCTTCATGCTTAAGGGAGCCTCCGGAATGAGACAATCTTTTTCTTCCACCAGATTAATTAGTCAGACTTAATCACTGCGTGCCAACTGAGTGCGAGCCGTTAGGTACTAGGCCCGTGGGCTCAGACTCCACATGCGCCCTCACTTATGTTATGAATAATTTGATGTTTTCAATTATATAGCCAACACAGAGCGCTGGCACAAAATGCTACGTAATACGAGTATTAAATCCATATCAACCTGGTTTCTGACGCACTAAGTGCTTTTCTTTTTAACACACACGATCTCCAGCGTGGAAAGTCATCTAACGATTTTACGTTGTCAAGTCTAACTCACTTTAAATGGGATGCTTATTCCTATGAATGATCAATCTTGATAAAAGTCAAGCATTAAGTTGGCATATTGTCATGCATCGTTAGAACTTCATTTATATAACACGATACTCTTAGCATTGATTGCCTCGTTTTAAATGCACATGCATGTATTGGGATAAATGCTAAATACCATTGCGATGAAAGATGAATTCGGAATAATAAGTAGTAATAGGATAAGCTGACTAATACTCCGTTAATAAGTAATTGAATTAACTTATATTGATCTCACCTGATTGGCTCAGATATAAAATCAGGCTCAACGCTGCTGTGATACAAAACAAAGAGACATTCAAATGTACTGGAAGAACTAACGGTTGTATCAAAAATACTGATGAGCATCACTTACCGTTTTGAAGTGTCAAATTGAGTGGATTCAAAATCAGCTTTTCCTCGAAGGCGACATGATGTAGAAAGTGGAGTGGCTGTGCTGGAATCTGAAATCAACTTGAGCTTGTATTCGCCAAGTTGATGTCGACTGGCAGCTGGAATCGTCAAAGCGAAGTAATTTCCGCTGTCCCACACCACGTATTCTGATGTTCTTGTGGGCTGTAAAAATCTCAAGTCATCAGAAAACAGAGGAAACTAGCGGAATTTTAAGAGAAAACCAACACTCACTTCAATAGTATGACCATTCACAGACCATATGGGAGTTATTCCTGGAATAGGTTCAGCAATTTCAGCGTCAAGTGTGATAGTATCTCCTTCTGATACTCGAATTTCAGTTGGAAGTTCCTTAGTAAAGACCGGAGGGGCTGCCTGCTTCGGTTTCTCATCAGGGAAGACCAACAGTTCAGGAAAGTCGACTTCCCAAGCTACTCCATAACCTTCCTCGTCCTCCTCTTCAGCAAGTGGTTCTTCTTGAATAGCTGGAAGTGGATTGTAGGCAACCGAGTAGAAACCGACATCATCAAGTGTAACAGCAGGTTTATAGAGGATGACAGAAGTATGACCGCGATTCTGATCCGATGGTTCAATCCTAAAATCATTTGCAGGATCGTCACGTGAAAGTGGAACACCATTTCGACTCCATGAAACAGATTCGGGTGGAACTTGATCTGGAGGTACATTAAGATCAGCAATCAAGCTCAGAGGTTGTCCTTCACAAGCTGCAAAACCAAGCGGCTGACAAAGATTCGGCTGAACTTGTAAAACATTATCTTCTTCCTCCACCCCTGGGACTTTTGACTGGTTTTCTGCTCTGGCTCGGCTCTTTGCTGGATCTTTCCTCGCCGGAATAATCTCCACTGGAATTTTAAGATTGGCAGATACTGGACAACCGTCTGTCGGTTCTGTCACAAAGAAGTCAGTTTTTAATATCAATCAATCATGTATAGAGTTATTAACAAAAGAAAAACTCACTAATAGACAGTTCATAATCACCAGAGTCGAGAAGAACAGTGGAGTCCAGATAGAGCTGAGCCATGAGTTCACCATCATATCGCTTACCAAGAGGATTAGGTTCAAGGAGACGTTGAACGTGTTTTCCAGAACGCACTGGTTGTCCATTAAGGGTCCATTCCACAGAAGCTACATCGGGCGGAATTCCAGTAATGGTGAGACATAATGGCTCTCCAGCTGGAATCGGAACTTTATCATGTCCCAGTCGCCGATTTGCATTCGCTTCAATGCAGCGGAGTTCAATATTTTCAATTGGTTTTGTTTCAGATTCTTTAGTTGGTTCAACAGCACCTTCAGAAGGTGTCGGTTTTGCCTCTTCCTCACCATCACCTCCCTTCTTTCTTTTCTTTGACTTTTTTTTCTCTTCTCCGTCCCCACCTTCAAGAGACTTCTTCTTCTTTCGTTTCTCCTTCTTTTCATCTCCCTCTCCTGAGGCTGGTATCTTTGTTTCCAGTTCGTTGCTTCCCGTTTCTTCTGGTTTAATTTCGTCTTCGGTCTTGGATGGTTCTGGAACCTCTTCCAATTCTTCTTTCATAACTTCTTCGGGTGCTTCTGCGGTCTCCTTATCCCATACTTCTAAGACAATAGTAGCATAGATAGTCTCTTGAGATTTTAAACCACGTTTTATTTTTGGTTCACCCCTAAGTACGTATGTTCCTGAATCCTCTGGAGCTGCTGGATCTTTCTTTATTAATGCAACATCAGTGGACTTCGGAGGTTTCGGTGTAGACTTTGCAGCAAACTGGGCACTTCGTGCAGTTACACCATCGACATCGCTCAGTGGTTTTCCATCCTTAGTCCACCAGAGCTTTTCATTCTTTAATTGAGGCGCGTCAAGTGGTATTTCGGTCAGCAGTTCTAATTTGTCACCAATTGTTAAGTTAATGGCTCTTCCTCCGTCAGGTAAGTCAGTCTTTGCATCTTCTTTAGGCATTTCAGTGACTGGTAGAGATTCTTCATTTCTCTTATCCTCTTCCTTTGATGGCTTTGTCTCATCGATAGACTTCTTTTTCTTCTTCTTTGGCTTCCCTTCACTGCTTTCGTCGATGGATTTCTTTTTCTTAGGTTTCACCTCGGAGGTCTCATCTCTGCTCTTCTTTTTCTTTGGTTTAACTTCCTTCTCCCGTTCTTCTCCTTGCGGTCTTTCAGTTTCGGAGGTCGCATTAGTCGTCTCTGCTTCAAGCCTGCTTTCTACTCTCTGAACTTCAGGTACTTCTGGTTGGACCTTTTCAGGCACTTCTTTAGGCTTCTCTGCTACAGCAACCACAATTGTGGCATAGGTAGTTTCTTGATTTTTGAAACCCCTTTTAACTCGCGGTTCACCTATAAGAACATAGGTAGCAGCATCATCAATACCTGCGGGATCTTTTTTAATCAGCTCAACTTTTGAAGTACTCGGCAGTAAACTGGTGGATTTGGATGTAAATTTAGCTGTTCTTGGAGCAATGCCATCAACATCAATGAACGATTTTCCATTCTTAGTCCACCACAGTTTATTATTCTTCAGTTGACGAGAATCCAGAGGAATGGTAGCAGTCAATTGGAATTTATCGCCTTCAGTAAGATTTACCGTATCACTTGTTGCGATTGATTCTTTCCTCTTCGCTTCCTCATCAGTAAGTTTAGAAGGCACTTCTTCAACCTTTTCTTCTGCTTTAGGATACATTTCCTCCTCTTTAGGCATTTGTTCTTTAGTGTCTGTTTTCATTTCTTCCTTTGAAACGTCTTGAGGTTTCAATTTCTCCTCTTCCACAAGTGGTTCAGAAAGTTCATCCCTTGGTTGTTCTTCAACAGAAACAACAAACGAAATATAAGTGGTTTCCTGTGATTTGAAGCCCCTTTTAATCCTAGGTTCACCCATTAGTTTGTAAGTACCAGCATCCTCAATGGAGGTAGGCGCCTTCTTGACCAATTCGATATCAGTTAATTTGGGTGACTTTGTGGTTGATTTAGACTTGAAGTCGCTTCCTCGGGGTGAAATTCCATCAACATCCATAAGTACCTTTCCATTTTTAGTCCACCAGAGTCTATCGCTCTTCATTTGTCTAGAGTCAATAGGAACACTCGCCTTAAGTTCAAACTTTTCGCCTTCTTTCAATTTGATAATATTCTCAGCAGTTGCTGCTGTTGGAACGGTTCCTGCTTTAGGGGATTCTGACTTATTAACCTTCTCCTCCTCTTCCTTCTTAGGCGAAAGCTCCTTTTCAACCACCTCGTTCGGAGTCGCCTCCGCCTTTTCTTGCCTTTTAGCCTCTTCAGGTACCTTCTGAACTTCGTTAATGGACGATTTTCGTTTCCCCGGAGTCTCTTGAGCATTTTCATCCCAATCCTTCTTTTCCTTTGACTTTTCTTTTTCTGTTTCATCAGTGGACTTCTTTTTCTTTGGTTTCACTTCAGTTTCTTCATCCCCAAACTCTTTTCGACCTTTCTCTTTACTACTGTCAACAATAGATTTCTTCTTTTTCGGTTTCTCTTCAACCATCTCATCTCGACTCTTCTTCTTTTTCTTTAACTCGATCTCGTCCGTCGCAGGTTCGACCTCAGGGATTTCTTTAGCCGGTTCTGGTTCAGCATTTGTTTCAATTTCAGGTTCATTTTCCAATTTCTCCGGTTCTTGCTTTGTTTTTTCTATCACAGAAACTATTATGGTGGCGTATACAGTTTCCTGATTTTTGAAACCCCGTTTTACCCTTGGCTCACCCATTAGAACATAGGTAGCAGCATCTTCTGGTGTAACGGTCTCTTTCTTTACCAGATCCACATCAGTTGACTTGGGAGATTTATTGGAAGATCTTGACATGAATTTTGCACTCCTTATAGCAACTCCATCTACATCTATAAAGGACTTTCCATTCTTTGTCCACCAAAGTCTATCAGACTTCAATTGACGCGCATTTATTGGAATAGTTGCCAAAAGCTTGAAATCATCATTTTCAAAAAGTTGAAGATTGGTTAGCTGAACCGCCACCTTTGCCAAATCTTCTCCTTTAGGTGAGGATTCTTTGGACTCCTTTGGAGATATCTTTGGCGTTTCTTCTTGAGATGTCTCCACCTTTTCCTCTACGACTTTTTCAACTTCTTCGCAAGGGACTTCAGTTTTCTTTGGAAGCAATTCAGTATCATCCTTCGATTTGGGCTCCTCTTTGGGTTTCTCAACAGTCAGAAGGAAATTAGCCTTGACTTTACCATCTACCCAGAGCGTATATTCGCCAGAATCTGATTCAACAAATTTAGGCTTTGTTAACTCCACAGCTGAATGCTTTCTTTGAATTTCAAAAGCATTTGCTGGAATTTTACGGCCATCAAGTGTCCAGACTATGGCAGCAGAGGAATCTACACGCCCAGTAGCTGTTATTCTGAAAGGATCTCCTTCAACAGTTTTTAATTTAATTGGTTCCATGTATTCTTGAATTAATGGTTGAGTAGATGTTGTTGACTCTCCGGATACCTTAGGAACTTCAGAACTGGAAATCTTTTCCTGCTTTGTGGAAACATCGGTAGTTTCATTTGGTGGGGCATTATTCACACTAACTTCATCTTCAATTGCAATAATACTAGACTTAGATGCTCGATATCGCGTTAGCGGTTCTTCAGCATCCACTAATATCGGTTTGACATTTTCCTTCGATGCTACATCTTTGCTTGGTTCTCCATTAATTTGTACTTCTTGGTAATCAATGGAACCTTCCTCGCTTTCAGTAGCAACCGGTATTTTCGAAACCTCAACCGTCTTCAACTTAAGTTTATTAATTTCATTTGTTGGTTCAAAGTCTTCTTCAGGTTCATGCACTGTAACCTCAAATGGAAATATTGCCTTCATACCAGATGGCCAACTTAAAGTACACTCGTATCGACCTTCGTGTAACTCTCTGGATACCTTCGGAACAAACAGGTACACTGCGTTCCCTTCAATTCGAGGATAAGATCCCATTTTTTCTGAATCAACAGGAACTCCATTAAATGTCCATTCCGTCGTGTAAGCATCATCATCTGAAGTCGATGTCTCAATAGTTAACTCCATTTCTCCACCTTCAGAAGAATCTATCTTCTGAACTTCTGAATTATGAACGAATTGCTCTCCGGGCAAAAGTTTCTGCCCGTGCACAACTTCTGTTCTTTCTAAAATGGAGGAATAGAAGCCTAAGAGGTTTTCAATTTGAAATTAAAAACAAGTACGTTGAAGGTGACTAACCAATGGTATTGACATCTTGTTCGGGTATCTGCTCCATGAAGGGGTTAGTGACACCATCCAATGTATTGACAGAATCTGAGCACAGACAAAGAGAGAAACATAAGAATTCATTTCGATAGATACTTATTGCAGAACAAAGCACACCAGCTGTTGAGATAACAATGAACATATATAGTGAGAATGTAGGATATGATGAATGAGAAACTAAGGCGAATAAGCGAAAGTGCGGACGCAGTGCAGGGTGTAGTAGCGACACCGTACGTACCAATACTTAGCATACTGTCCGGTCTTGGCTTGTCTTGCTTAGGTAACTGCATTATCGATCCTTCGGCTGAGTAGTAGGTTAGTGATGATTCATCGTCTCCTGCTGATTCATAGAAAACAAAACACTCAACAACTAAATCTCCAACTGCCGCTTCTCATTACCGCTCAGTAGAGTGATTAAACTGACTTTATTATGAACCTCGATGGAAACAGTCATTTAAGCCCACTTAACCTACAACCTTTATGTTAACGTTGGTGGCAAGAGGGAGTTTAGGAATAATCAGTGCTGAGATAGTTTAAAATTGGCCAATAATATTACTATTGCCTATAATCTAATGCTTTCCTACTTTCTACTATGAGTGCTACATAAGCTTCTCAAGCGGTTAGGAGAGTGCTTGCTTGGAAAGAATTCAATCTGAAGTCGCCCTAATGGTAATCTGACATTCAATCACCCATATTGAATTAGGGCTGTTGGCTAACCACATCACTAATCACTGAAGTCATCTCGTGAACCCTAAACTCTGCACAGGTTATATAGAACCCAGGGATTCACAGGATTTCGACTTGACTTTCTGCCTAAATTAACTCCAATAATTGTTATTTTAATTACTAGTATTGCAAATGGCAGGTAGTATGATATTGTTGTTTCAATAGAAAACGAAATTACTTTCCAAAACTTTTTAATCATTTTTCGAAATTAGATAAGGTGATACAAGAACTGAACTCCTAGATTTTGAATACTCTATAGTTTGTCTTCAATTTCATAACTTATTTTTTCCCGCCACGAATTTCTTGTTTAATACGTGCTTTGTAATTTCACCAGCTTGGATTAATTTGCTCAATTAAAGCAATCTTAGATGCTGTTTCAGAAAATTCATCAGCTCAAATGTCTCCCATTCTCAAAAAGTGTTTTTATTGTTACTTTTCAAGCGTTGATAATGAGAAACAACCAAAAACCGATGTACAATAAAGTAGATCAGTAAAGCTTGACTTGATCCTCCAGATTTCAATGATCGGAATGGAATCCTTTGACGTTCTAGTGACGTCATTTCCAAAGATTTAAACGAAAATTAATTAAGCAGTTGGATCAAATTAGATAGCCAAGTCAAATTTATAAGTGCGTCCCTTCAAATAGCTCTGAAAATTTAGTGGACTCTGGATAAAATCACCTTCTCAGAATTTCATGAACAGTTACACCAAAATATATTTTTCATGGTAACATCTACTCGGTTTCCATCTTTATGCCAGTGAAATCCAAAAAAATTTCATAAGCATTGGAAATCACTGCTGGGTTTTGTTTAATGAATAGAAATTATCCCCCCCCCCACGGCTTTAGGTCTTCCCCTCTTTATGCACAGACCGTTCATGGGAGCCTACTTTTGGATCACTTTTAGGTTGTGGTTGGCACATTGAAGCCGATCACGTCAGGATCAGCAAATGGTGAAAATTTTGTCTTGATTGTTAAAAGCAACTGTCGCATAAAGTATATTGTTTCCCTATGATTTTCTCTCTTGATGATTCGGAACAAAACATAAAATAGCTCAATAGTCAGTTTCCTGGCTATAAATTGACAGAATTGAAGTGTCTCCTTTGTGAAGAATTCCTGACCAAACAACCAAGCGCAGGAAAGGTTAGATTTGACTTGGAGTTGAATGCTGCAATTACCAATTTCTGGCATGCACTAGAACACTCCATACAGTCTAGTAAGAAGCTTAATCGAAAAGTTAATGGATCGAAGCTCCCAGCTACTAGAATTTCTCATGCAGAAGAGAAGAGATGGAGCGTTATTCTCTAATCTAACTAAAACAATAATCAAAAGGAATAAAATTATGAATAGAAGGTGAGAAATGACTGACCTCTAGCCTGCTGAGCTGCCTCCGAATCCACGTTCTTTGATTTGGTCATTTCGTCAACGTCGTAGTATGCTTCATTAACTACATCAATTGCCTCGGCTGGTATATCATCCACAGTGCTCACTCGTCTTCCATTAACTTCTTCTACTGCAGCTTGGTGAGCTTTAACCAAAGCCTCGTCGACAATGGTATCAACAATGCCTAAAATAGGATCCGAATTCATCAACCTTTACAAGGTCGAAATTAACGAGCCAAAGTCCTGCTAATTGAAAGAGATCTCCTTTAAAGGAGGAGTTTTCGAAATTGGATGGCAAAATCCAAATGCCGGGATGTTAATTCTTGCAACCCCAGCCTACAAGTAGTTCTAGTGACTTCACTTACATTTCACGTAACGTGGCCATGAACACAGAATTCATCGATCCATGGAGGGCGCGTATTACACTTGGGTGCGGCCTTAGAATCAACGTTCGCACGCATGCAAGGTCGATGGACCAATAAGAGGGCTGGAGATGATGCCCAACCACGTCACGCGTCATATGCCCTCTCTTTCCATCTCCTTTTAACCCACACCCCCCCCCCCAAGTCCAGACTAAATAAATTCTCGCGGGCGTCTTTTTATGACCCCGTTATCAGTAAAAAAATCATGGTCTTTGTCCGCCTAAACCAAATGAACCTAATTAAATATTCACGACAGTCCCACACTTGAAATGCTGGGTAATATTTGTTTGCCTTGAGGGGGGGGGGAGGACTGAACCTTCAGTTTATTTAAAAACCTTGTCAGTAAATATTAGGTGAAAGTGGAACATAAATTTCCTAAAATTTCACCTATGACGACAAAACGCACATTACTAATTTCATTTAGCCACTGACTATCAGTTGGATATGACTTTCAGATATTAGTTTGCTCGGATCCTCAGTAATCAACTTTTAAATATTCTTATTTCACTAAAACAACGACAAGCGGTTACTAACTAGATGTGAAATTTAAAAGTTTACCCCTACGCGGCTACACAGGTCTTACAACATTGAATGTCAACTGTAGCTAAAAGGTATGCGTACGACACTTAACGTCTACGATTCCTTGAAAAGTCAGTTAAGAGGGTGTCTTATTTCCTGATAAAATGATGTAAATTCTTTTTGATTTGACATGAATTGTGGCAAGAACTGCAATTCATAATGAGGGAACACATTGAACAATACGTCCCACCTTCGGATCATTTGCACCTACCCAGACATGAAGTCGTTCAAATGTTTCCCTTTAGTTAAATATAATAACTTCAGACTTAAAATGATATTATTAAACACGATGACAATGTCATAGAACTATGTGACAGTTGGGTTCTTCCTGCCAATTCCGAAAACAAACTTTCACAACAGTGAAAATGAGAGAAAAAAGATAAGTGACAAGGAACAACCTACCTTTATCCTTCATCGCACGTTCTATATCCTGAATCCAAGCCAGCTGGTTAACTGGACTGGTTGGGATAATTGTATAAACACATTTAATTTGTTCCTCCGGATAGGAAATATCCCACAACTCGAAATTCGCTGTGTCCATTTCCATCCCATCCGTACGAAGCCTGACATTTTCCAACTATTAAGAACAAAATAAATACATAAACTTTATTAAATCTAATTAAAATAAAATAATTCGATAGCGATTAAACTTTAATCATTTAACATTTCGGGGCAAAAGGTGATTAACTCGATTAAAGGAAACAGAATATTCAAAATGCAAACTTTAAATGAGCTAGGACACATGATTTATATTTCGAGTAATTTTGTTTTATTTTTAACAGGAATCCTGAACGCGGTCATTTTAACTACCTCGATCCTCTGGAAATACTTTGGCAGTATTAACTCTCCATTTAGCCCTAAGTTATCACTTCTTTTGAACACTTAAAAACTCTCAATTTAAGAATGAGTTTTAAGGAGGAATAAGTGAATGGAGAACTAAGTTAGAATTGGGATGAGTTAGTTACTGAATGCATTAAACTATCTCCCAGAGGGTAATCAATAACCAGTGTAATAAAACATAGTTATAATTCATTTAAACCTTAAAAGCGGTGAGTAGAATCTAAGGTGGGGGGGGGAATCAATAAGACACTCGTGGACTTCCCGCAAATGCACTTTAAGTCAATTGGATGCCAGCTTAATGGGCCTTACGATGACATATCATTCACTCCTGGAGATTTTAATAACAATTTGACGCAGCTCTAAGTATTATGGACACTCATCAACGATCTTTATGACCAAATATTTAACTTGTATTTGTTACACCCTCTAGACTGCATCCTGCTTAATCCCTCACGATCTTCCTAATACACTGAAAACACCTTTTGCCCTCCTTGGAAAAATTTTGAAAAAAAACAATTGAAAGACAAGAGCGTAGGAGTGTAATGTGCTTGTTTGAAAGCTGGGAAATTTGAATACCTGGGAAGTAAGTTTAAATTGCTTTAGAAAAGTAATTATTAATAGCAACACTAAATTTTTGCTCCTCCAAAGGCAATCTGCCTTATCTTTGTCATTGAAAACATGCCGCGCTATTTTTACTTGTGGGTGTGATAGATTTAGCATATATTATTCGTAATGCTAGTTTTTTGTGGCATTTTTCCTGGATTGCGCCTAAAAATGATTCACTTGACTACCTTTAGCTGCGATCATTATTGCTATTTTCTCCATGATTGCAGTTGTTTTAACAACAGCCATCTTATTCCGGAGCGTGGTTTGAATTTGCCTTATGCTACTGGTAAATTATAAAGTTAAATTTATCGATTATCCACGAAATTAAGGATGAGAAAACAGAAGAACATTTGATTGGTGTTTAAATTGATGCTTTCAGCCCCTTGAACTACTCAAGTTTCACCATAGAACCTGGGACATTCGGTTTTCATATGGTAGTCCTTAGCGATCTTTCCACTTTCATTATGATCCTTTCTTAATCTTAAACACATGGATACCAAAGCTTTGGAGATTCTAAATATTTTGGAACGTGTGAAGGTCTTCATAAAATGACAATTTCAATAACCCTACGCATTCAGCTTTGCACCACCTTTCCCTTGAATCGTAAAGTGAACTTTCATTTTAACCTGAATTTCAAGCACACCTAAATCATTAACCACAACCCCAATGCCCGCCGAATCTCCTTAAAGGCCATGACCGAATGACCTCAAGATCATGAAAGAAGATTTGAAGTTAATGCGAAACTAAAAGGGGCTTTACGGGATTAAAGTTTAATAAAAAAATCTTACCGGCAGTTTCCACAGAATTTCATGTTTCTTTTGATCATCTGGCACTTTCTGTATGAAAAGAAGACTATTCCGATCAAGTAGCAAGAAGCCTTCCTGCGTATTTTCTACAAGATTTTCCTCAGCATTCTGATTGCCGACTTTAAGCAAGGTCTAGAATTAAGTAAAACAAAATTATACATTTTCTTGCAAAATGTATTCATTTATAAATGAAAACGTTAATTTATACTTAATTACAAAGAATAAATTAGCTAGCAAATTTAACTAGTTAAATATATTGTTAAATGGCCCGATTTTACACAACATTAATAAATATTTCACTTGTGATTGTTAACAATGAGATCACCTAATGATTCCAGCCAAATAATTGCGACCATACATAACACAAAAATTTGTTTGGGTGAGCCAATATCAAACACCTTCTTATTTCAGGACTGTGGAGTGTGCGATAGACTTACCTCCACGTGGTGCACTCTGGGCAACGTATACTCATACAGCAAAAAGGTCTATTAATCGGCAGTTGACTTCTGACTTCAAACTACCAAGACCCCACCGCATTTCATATTCTACTAATTAAACAGTACTCACCTTTTTTCTACCTTTGTGTCTGTCTGTCTCTTTTACGTCTGTGAATCATTATTCTGTCCCCCCTCTCGACCTCTTGCCACTTTGGTGTTCCTCTTCCTTTCTGTGAAGCACGAAGTCAACTAAAGGGCTAATGATACCCATCATAACGCCTGCCATTTGAAATAAATATTTCAGGACTGTTAAATTCCAGGTATCTCACTCTTTAATTAATGCGTATAGTTCATCACAACTTAAATCAACATTCTAAAGTTCAAACGTCAGAATCTGATGTACTAGTAGTTAGGGCAGAAGTTCACATCAATCATCAACTTTCATCATCAGATAATTCCCTCACAAATTTCAGAACTATTACTGAGAATATTATTAAAAATATAAGCTTATAATTAGACAACATGAACAAAATCAATTTCTCTACCAAAATTCTGAGAAAACTTCCTTGTATGAGGGAATATTTAAAAAGTTTACAATTATTCAAAAGATGGACTGAAATTGATTTCTTAATGAAGGAATCCATTTAGCAAAAGTCCTGGTTCAAGAAGAATTTAATTTGAGCTAATTTCAAGTGGAATTCCATCTTTCAAGAATTAAATTTTAACTCTCGAATTTCCATTGAAATAGCACAGGGCGCCCAAGCGTACACGATTTCGTAGAAAAATGAGTTAATATTCTGAATCTCCTAAATTCCTTTCTCTCGACTATTGGCAACTGGCGCCTTCTGATAAAAAAGTAAGAACTTAATTTAATTGTGTAGGAAATGCACTAAACTCTTTGCAATATCGACTATCTACATTTATTATCTTTGCAAAAGCTAAGGCAAGTTTCCTCTCTATTTTTGTTTGATTAATTGGAGTAAAAGACGCGAATTCTTTAAAGGTGTCAAAATATACTAGTTACCGCTTTCTCACGTAAAAATGGATCATTAAAACCCTGTTTCAGTGTGAAAAGTCCACTTTACACAATTATAATAATAAGAGGAAGGCAACTTAACAGCAATTATGGCAAACAGAACAGCAAGGATGCAGGAAATAGAGTAAGAGAAACAAAAAAACTATTCTTTCATTCAAATCTGCCAATCATCAGCCTGTTGACCTGCAATCAATATGAAGTTAACTGAAATTATGCACATGTTTCAGCATTCAAGAATCTGAGTTTGAAGTCTGCCATGATCAGGGCCCAACTGAATTGGGCGTTGAGTTAGAAACAGTCTAATTTCTTCACTTGATCGGAATTAGTTAAATCAATTTAATTATAAGCCATCAAGCACACTGCCACAGAGGAACTAGAATTATGCCTAACTAACAGTCTTGAAAGCTATTTCGACCTTGCTTCCACAACCAGACACCAATGAGAAGTTTGGATTCCTTGTATACTTACCAATTCGATTCAATGCTACTTAAGACGGTAGTGGTCATTGGGCTGAAATGATCAAATACCCTCATTTGTGTACCCTTTAATGCTTGTTCCAACCGTTTAAACTGCTCCACTTTAGACGAACTCCATTATTCTACAAAATCTCCTCAATAAACATTTATTTAAATTACACTTGAAGGTAAACTCATAAGTATCTTTAAAAACATAAGTTAATGTCTTGCAGCGAAAAACGCCTAATGTATGTTTTAAGCTAAAATTCAACTTAAGCATGATTTTGAGTTTACAACTAAAACACAGAAATTTTATTGAAATATCTCCTAGCAATAAAATATGCTGGAATTGCTTGGGATGTCAGCATGGTTTAGCTGACTTGAGAAGGGAATAACGCAATGTTCAGAAATCTTGTCGCGATGAATAATCTTCCTTAGAGAACTTCAAAAAAGCTAATTCACTTCGTTCACATTGTATCCGAATGGAATTTGGAATTTAATGGAAAGTATGATAAAAATTACCATTCTTATGATAGTTTGTGGTAGAGAATTTGCAGCAAAATCTTCGTCTTCATTTGGTAAGACACCCAGACTACCATTTACTGGCATATTCGACACATAAGGCCACAACTTCAGGGCTTCACTTGTTCGTCTTTGGATTTGTTTCAATACTGTAATAGCCTCCTCAAGTCCACGAGTGTCCTGACTGGCTCTACTGGAATATCTTGCCATCGAACTGAGTAAATGCTCGTAAGCAGAAAGGTGAGTTTTTGGAGCAAAGAGGTATTCAAGAAGATGTTGAGCATAGATTCTCCCCTCTTCGCCGTCATTTTCAGGTGTCAGACAGAAGACGTTATTCAGTTTGTCCCCTGATATGAGATTCTTAAACGATTGCATCCATTGATTCAAATAGTAAAGATAAGCTGAATATTCTGCCCACTGAGATTCCTGAAATTGAAACAACATAGGTACTTATTTTGATAAAGTAATATGTATTTTAATAACCACACTTCAGCGTACATTTTGAGTGAAGCAGTTCGCAGCTTGTAATGGATCAACGATGCACGCTTGAAATTTCAGTAATGAACTGAAACAAAATTTAAATAGTTTAATAGATTGACTAATATGGGTTTATAATCTAATCGATACGGACAAACCTTTCAGACAGCTCCAAAATGTTATCAATATGGGCGAGCATTCCTTTTGTAGCTTTAACCATTTCTTCCGGTAAGGGTACTTTATTGTCATTTTCAAATTGTGTGCCTTCGAGACGTTTGAGGAAGTTTCGAAGCGTCTTAATACGGAACTGATAGCCCTCCTCCTCTTCCGCTAAATCTGTTAGCGCATGCCTGGAATGTCGGCAAATTTTGACTTTTAATTGTTATTCTTTTCACGATTGGAAAAAAATTGCAAAAAAGGATGTGAATTTGCGCAAAGTGATATGGATAAAATTAAAAAAGAGGTGGAATTTAAAGACGTACAATATAAAAACCTCACATTTCTGCTGAAATGGAGCTAAAATTTGCTCGTTTCAAACTTATCTTTGTTTAAATTACTGTTGTTTGAATGCAAAACGATAGGGGTCGTGGTGATTGTGTAGTCCTTGGCTTTTGCTACATAAAAATTCTACCAGCTTTATTCCAAGGCCATTCGTTCCGCTCTTCGTAGCTACCAACTGATGAGTTACGATTAAATTTATCAAAAACAACAGAAACGTTGCTTCGTCGAACTGCACTTGCTGGTGTGCGAATTAATATTGATTATAAAAATCTTCGATCAAACAAGATATTAGAAGTTATCTTGAAATCAATATATGTTCATTAGTTTTTGAACAAAATTATTACTGATAAGTATACTTCCATACCATTAGCGCCACAGTTATCTAGATGGCTGGAGTTCCATGGAGGTATTAGGTTTTACCTGGCAGTATGCTTCGAATATCTAAGAATTGCTTTCTATTCAAAAATTCAGTAGGTTTATTGTTGAAGTTTAACATGGAAAGTTATAATAGTAGCGAAGCAACCCCCAGACATGGAGAGTGCGTTTCTATAATCCAAATGAGTTGCACCAATGCACACATCCAAACAAATGTCCCTAATGATGGTAAGTTATTGATAAATCGTAGTCTTTATTTAAGCAAATAAATTTTTTTGGAATTGGGCATATGACGTTGCTTGCATTTGGTGTTTTGAATACAACTGTCTACATAAAATTATAAAGCTCTATGTACCTAGCTTCCAACACACTACGGTGATGATCAACAAAACTTAATTCTACGAATAAATCTTGTTGGATTTCGAAATAACCGGGACGTTCATTGCTACGAGTCTGATTAAAAAATTAAATTAAAATGAACCTGCTCAATTTTCTTTACATCACTTGAAAAGAAACAGTAATTAATTTGGTAGCTATTTTTAGGGAAGGAAGTAAAACGTTGAAATAATATTAATGGCGAATAGAAATTTATTTTGAACTGGGTAGGCAAATCGAGACATTGAAGAATAGCTTTGGTTAGATTGAATGAATGCCTCATTGGTTAAACCAAAGCTAATTATCCAATTGATCAAACCATTTTTTGGCACACGGTTGACCACAAAATGGTATAGAAAGAGTGTATGTATAATCCGAATTTTCTGTGGCATTCAATGCCGCTGTCCCAGTAACCTCTTATCAGTGAACTGTTTTCTGCCCATCGTGGTTAGATCATTGCCAATTTAAACATGATTTTCACGAATGCCGACTTCATGTAGTGCGTTTTCCTAATCACGAATTTTAAACTTTGTGGGATGCGTTTACTTGAGAACCACTGTCAACCTAAATCCCTATATTTTACTAAACAGCTATTATTGACATATGTCACTATGACGCAATCTAGTAAATGCTTAATCTGGGTTACACAATGTGGTTATCGGCATATTCTGCAAGCCAAATCCAATTTCGCCAAGGACATTTCGAATTACTCATTTGCCTCAATGGCAGTCTAGTAGATTGGGTTGTGATGCCAGTTAAATAATTACAACTTCAAGGTGATTAATTCGATTTACCCAACAGTTTAAACTATTCACTGATTTAAAAAAGTATTTTACCAGAATTAGGAGTGGTGCATATTTTAATGAATGCAAAAAATATGTTGCAAGTAGTAAGCTACCTTCTCTTCATGAGACATTCGTGTTGTTTGTTTGAAATGGTAAGCACTTCCTCCCTAAACTTTTCCCGAGGATTTTTATTGGTTGAGAGGCGATAGTGACTAGCCACGGGTTTCTCCAACAAGCATACGGCAGCAAGACGACCAGACCTATAGGGTGCTGCAGCCTCCACGACCCATCGATCGGGATTGTCTGCGTCTAGGCGTTCCACAACCTCATCTTCCTCCACAGACATTAGCTCTGGACTGGTTTCTCTTCGCTTGTCTGCCTCTACGTCGAAGGAGGCATAATACCTCCTGCGTTCTGGTTTATCTCTCTTTTGAAGTAGAAAATCAATTATTATATTCTGATTAGAAGTACTTGAATTAATAATAATAATAAATATTGATAATATATATTTTTAAAAATGCACCTATCCTTCGAATGTATTAGACAATTTAAACATACGCCTTCAAATGCAATTTATCAAATAAAATTCCCCGCGGTTTTGGGAAGCGTTGAAATGAAACCGATCTTAAAAAGATTGATTAAGTAAGAATGCTGCAATTTGTTATATAAATTTTTTCCCGATTTCCAGAATATTCCATTCCCAATTTAACTTACGATTCCAGAAAATAATACAAAGCATTATAAAAAACGAACATTGAAATTCTGGGGTGAAATAATGAATCTAAAATTATTTAATCCGAGTACAGTTACTTCCTTGAACTACTTCCAAATATTCATAAAAAAAGAACAAAAGAGAAAAATGATTTTGAAGTGCCGTATCAGTGACAACAAGTCACACGAAAAATGAAACGACCATTACGAGTTACCAGGAGTGCAAGACAAAAAGCATACCAAATCTATTCCAAAACAAGGCCTCATGCACTCCTCCTAGCAGAGCAAGTATTTACACGTTTTGGATGCATCTACTAATGATCTTGGCTAATGGCAAAGTTGTGAAGTGATCTAATTGACAAGAGTTGACGCATAATACTCAAACATGTTTCTTTAATGTTGAACGACTAATATCATCTTTAAAATGACATCAGCTCTCTCGTCTCGCTAGCTTTATCACCAGAAGCAAACATGGCCTGAATTAGTATGACCAAAGACAATTAAATTAACCAACTCGTCAAAAGAATTGTTAATATAGTCAGCTCGAGAAATCATGCAGAAAAATCTGATATTTTGAAGTTGGAATTTAAAAATGACTTGAAATTATGAACTGTATGCATTCTACGAAATCTGTACAAGAAGTAAGACAATTTCTATTTCCAGGCATTATTCTGTCTCTAATCGGTTCCTCTCAACACGCTAACCTTTTATTTTAGTAACTTACTTGCAGATTGTACATTTGTTTGTTTTGTCATTAGTGACAAATAAATCAGAGTAACTTACTTCTGACCAGGTGTCGAAGAGACTTCTGGAAGTATCAAAGGCATCGATGTTGAGGGAGAAGTGACTTGACAACCTTCGAAGTTGAATTGAGTGTCGTCGAACTTCACTCATGATGGTCGTTGCAACTAGAAAATAACCCAAATTAGTAATCAGCATGGTATAGAAACCCGTCTTTACAGCGTTGCTGATTAGTTAAATGACATTTCATTTTCCAAATTTTCATTGAATTGTAAGCCCTCTAGCCATATCTTTTAGATTACTTAGAAACCTTTCGGTAGCTCCCTGTATTATATACCGATGTATAAACCGTTTTGTACAGTGTAAGGATATTAACTAAAAACAGAAATTTATCAATTAAAGATTATATCATGTTTCCGGATCAGCATTTTCATCCAACTCTGCTTTTATTATAAATGTCTATCAAACTGCAACTAATTTAAATTACCAGCAATTCGCTTTTGGAGATATTGATATGGACTAAAACACTAAGCATGTTGTGTGAATAACTAGACAGAGGTTGGGTAGCAAGATATGTATCAGTCTGTAAAAGCATAGGAGAATAGAATCATTAGTTTTAGTTTTAGGATCAACTTTTATGAGGCAACAGCAAATATACTGGTTAAAATTGTACTGTTTATTTTAAGTTTTACAAATGCGATCTGAACATGTTTGGCAATGAATTATTGCCATCATATTAATTACCTGAAAAGTATTTCAAAGCTGTAGTTTCAAATTAATTTAAAATTTTGAAGACTTCGGCTATTTTTATCCTCTTAACGCCAGCAAATTTATTAACTATTAATTTAATAATGCCCGGTATTAATTATTAATATTTGAGATAAAACGTGGAGAATGTATACATTGGTCTTTAAAATAAAGCAAATTAAATAAAAGAAATTGGTTGCAATACAAATTGAATATTTCAATAAGCGAAAGACATCAATTGATTTGAATAGCACAATTAGGATTAATTATGGTAATCTCTCTGCAATAAAAGGTCAGAATTACTAGCCCCATCGCAGACCGCAATTAATGTAAAAGTACAAGATTAAGTGTTGCCTATATTTCCAAACATTGCCGATGGAAAAAGGTAATCGATGTAGTTTGCAAATACTAAGGTGTAAAGCGTATCGACTAATGGCAGTTGAAGCTCATTATAATATGGGATTAATATAATATTTTTTACCTTGGAAATAATGTGACTATAATAAAGGGAGATAAATCAGTGGGATGTAATTAGACTAGGTGATAAAGGTTGAGTTTTGCTAACCGAAAATCAAGGTAATTTCTACTAGCTGAGAGCTTTGTAACTATAAGCAAGTGTGGCGTCATTTTGATTAATTTAAACTTGGATAATTTTGAGGAATACAGAATAAAGATATTTGAATTTAATCAAAAATGCATGAAAGGGAGTATCTACTGTGATTGATATTAATCATTCACCTTCAAAACTATCGTTCAGTTGATTGGTATGCTCTAACAATAGCAATTTTTTGCTCTTCGAAGACTTAACTTGTCCTTATTTTGGGTAGTAAATAAAATCTTTGCAACTTTGGAAGCAATTAGTATAACTTTTAGTGAAAAGTTTAAGAAATTTTGACGCGTATTCAGACACTTGGTGTATTAAATTCTTTAAAATGTGATTATCTTTTAATAATTTAATTATTAGAGTCCGTCTTGCAACGACCTAGTGAGCTCTGATATACTGCTAAGCTAGCACCGTTCAACTATCGCAACCATTTGGAAGCAAACTTCCCTAACCCACAGCTGCTAACAAGTCGGTAACATCATATCAAATCGGATACACACTTTCAACTCTAATCTGGGGAATTGAAGCTGGATTTCAAATTTGAAAAAAAACGTAATGGACAAAAAATTTAGCTTATGAGAAGAGCATCTACGAATCCTTCTTGGAAGCTGAGTTTCAACCAATCTCCCTAAAATATGTCAAGGGTTTGGGGTTAAAAAGAGGCCTTAACTGCGAAGACAGCCAGGGAGAAATATGGAATTGGAGGGCAAAAACCTCCAAATCATCCCCAATTTCCTCTTGAGAAGTATTTTTGAAATTGCGGTTTTGCTTCTCTCCTTCCCTTCTCCACGCCAAGATTGCATCAATAACAAATATTTCGTCCAAATGAAACAAAACTGAAGATTAAAGCCATTAATAACTTCTTGACTATTTTTTTAATGGACTCGCCAGCCTTGTAGATAAATTAAATGTTCAAAACTTTGGATGGAATTTTTGAAAAATAGCCAATTTCCCTCCGGGACAATATTTAGACGAATTCTAGTAAATTTTCAGAGTGAAGAACAACATCAATCTCCTATTGCTTCAAATTTACCTATAAAATAACAACGCACTTGTTTCTACAATTTAAATTTAAATTGTGTAAAGCGTGTTACTGACAAAAGTTTGTGAAAATTTCGCCTCACAAGAGGGAAAAAAGTACTGTGGGTATCTGTGTGCTGTAAAATGAAATTTTGTCCACTTTTATACTATCCACAATTTTTGAATCACATAAACAACAGGTGTAGGTAAATTGGCATCTGTAGGAATACCTCCCGCCAACCCACCTTCCAATATTGACGCTGAAGGCATAGTGGAATTTTCAAGGAAGAAGAGACTTGAATGCGGTAGAATATAAACTGAAGGAAAACCTCACTTTCAAGGTGGAGAATTAGCCTTTATTCCTTTTAACATACTGTCACAAATAACGTGATAAATCTATTCATTCAAAGGTATAAACATGCTATCAGTATGTTGACTATGAATGAAAGCACAATTGATATAGAAGTGCTGAATAGATTTAGCTATTCGTTTATAAGAATACATATACGTAAGGATATGTTAAATATAGTGAAACATATAAAAACGAAAGTGGAAATGATGCATTTCATATCGAAAGCCATTAAGAATGCCGGAACAGTGCGTCACAGTATGAAAATTTCGAACCTCGTAAGTATTATTAGGCTGGAAAAAATATCCACTTCTATAGAAGAAACAACTAGGAGCTGAATTGGTAAAATGGGGAGAAATTTCTGTCTCGCAGTGAGTAGAGAATAAGTATAAAAGGATCAATTTAGATATTTGAAACGATCCTTATAAATGGGAAAATAGTGATGGTTCAACGATTCTTGTATTCATTAAAAAGATATCACATTTCCAAGATGATCACTCTCATTCGTTAAAGGGAATTTTCACCGACATTGGCTCTGTGTAGCTTCAAAAATTTAGCATTTCAAAATTCAAGCGACAGGAAGAAATGTGAGTTCATTTTGAAGTTAATCTAATGATCGCAGCTACTTTGACCGACCCGATAGCAAAACAAAGATATTTTTTTTCCGAATTCAAAAAAACCGAATACTTAATGTTATTGTTATACTCTATTCTAACACTCACTACCATACTTTCCTGGGCTAAATGAGAAGAATAACATTAGTAAACAGTTGAATTATGTAGGGACTTAATTTATAAATTCTGAGTTCCACATTCTTTCCAAAAACACAGAATTGAATTGAAAAAATACGTTGCTTTAATTAATAGGCCCAATGATGCTTCTATTGGTGGATTTGTTAAAGTCTAATGAAAGCATGCTAGTTGGCTATGGCGCTTCTTACAGAAATTTGCCCAAATTCCTTTAATTCGCTATTTTCCTCATGGTGGAGTCAGTAGTTATTTTAACACCAAAGTTGCCGAAAAAGTGTAAGCACAACAAAGTATGCATTAAAGCATTTATTAAACTTAATATAGCAATACTTTGCCTAATGAAATATAATCCCAAAGGGGGACTTCCAGAAGGTAGATGCTTGAAAAGTATAGAGAAATTCTGGCACAAAGGTGAGCGCGTGCGTCTTACAAGTTGGCGGTTATAAACTTGTTGCAAACCCTGCAATCATTTGATTAACATTTCTACTCTCGGTTGACCTCCCTAAACCACACTGATTTTCTTCCGGACACCTTCTCACCATAAAGTGTACAAATTAATTTGTCTTGACATGTGAGGCAAACACATCCTCTTCCTTGAAGAGATAATCGATAAATCCAAGATGAAGGACGTCCAAGTAGTTGGGAATGAATTAAACTTTCTTTGTCACCGTTAATTACTCTTGAAGTAATGGAATTGACTCAGATAAACAGGTAATATAAAAACCATACATCACCTATATATGTGCTATGAAAATGGAATAGCAAATAGTTTGAATTTAATTATCCAACAGAGTAAAGAAGCAACTAGTTTAAATATCGGTTTTGATTTTCCCATTACAAGGAATTAATCGATTAGTAAATGCGTTTGGAACATCTGAAGGCAACGTGGAAATACACCGATGGAAAAAACCGTCTGCCGCCTTAACTCCATTAAGAAGGTTGCAACTAGTGCAGCTGCCTGTCCTTATCAGTAGATATTGGCAGATAAACATTGACTGTTTGACCTTTGTAACCTTTCTCCATTTTTAAATATTTAAGCGAATTTAGGAAAATTATTTCGTATCTAGGTTTGGTAAATATGATTAGACCTGCGCTAATGTCTGGTAGCTACATATAAAATTTTAACTTTTTCCTTTGAAGTCAGAATTTCTCCAATTAAACTCGTGACCTCAAAGGTAAACGAATGTGGGGGGGGGAGGTCAATTGATCGTTGGTGTCCATTACATATTCGCTAACTTGCAATCATTCGCAAAATTAAATTTTGAAAAAAATTAAAAATGTTGAAAATATTGGGTAAAATGTAATCTAAATAATGATGCTTCATCTAAAGCATTTTGGATCGTATTTTACTGACATTAATAATTTCATTTGTTTTAGTATTTTGGGGAATATTTAAGGGTTTTGTTTGCCAAATAAAACCACCCAAACATTCCAAGTAATTTAGACCCACTATCTACCTAGAAATTTAACATTCTCGTTCTAATCTGTTGATTGAAAATTCAAAGTCGTATGTACCTTTAAAGGGAATAATTTTTAAATTAAAATGTCTAAGTCAGTCAATTCTTGTTGAAGTAAAAAACGCAAAATAAGAAGTAGATCCGCTAATATTTCGTGTCAAGGGAACGCAAGACTTTATAAATGTCAAACAAAATTGATAAGGTTTTAGGTCATTAAATCTGATTGTACAACAGCAAAAATGCCAATAAATGAGTTAATGAAATACGTATAAAGAACAAGCACTATTGTCAATTTATTTTCACTCTAATTTGTCGTAAATAATCCATTGAAATGCAAGAATATGGAAGTTTAAATATGATAACTACATTGCCCGTGACCAAGGATCTATTTGCACATAAATTAAAATGCATTATTCAATTGAAAGAAAAAAATATTGACAAATTGTGATGAAAGAAAAAAGCAAAAAGCAGGCAAAGCGGGAAAAGTGATAAAAAAATAAGACGAAGCATGGCTCACTTAACACTCATACGACTGTTCGTTCCAACGCAATCCTCTTTTGCCCTCTCTCGCCTTTCGGCGCTCTCCTGAGCCTTTTTCCCACAAAATCAGCACACTTGAACGGAGCACGTAATTTCCCAAAATGCGATTGGTTGAGGGGAAGCTAATGACGTGACCGTGGTACGTGTGCACTCCACTCTGGATATCGCTAACTAACGGGTTGCTTGAATACACGTAAATCTGGAAACCGTGGTAATTGGTGTAATGCACACAGCTTTTACTGCATACGTAACAGTTAATGGAATATAACTCTTTACTATGCCGGTCCGCCGAATTAGTACCTTCTGGAGTGTTAAGTTCGAAATATGAGATTTGTTTTGATTTCAAGAGCTTAACTTCAAAAGAAAATTTCATTCGTTTGCTCTTTCCCTTAGTTTCCTTACTAGGTATGAAATTAAGAAAAGTAAGTTGTGTTTTTTTCAATTATAGAAGATTAGGTAACTTGACTTATGATCAAAAATGAGAGAAATTTGATGGCCAAAAACCCCTCACTTCATCTATAACAAAAATCTCAAAGTTGGGAAAATTGTGTCTTTAATGGGATTTTTAATTTAAACTTTAAATAATATCAGGCAAATAGGCAATGGGATAGCTTGTCATTTTCTTCTAAAGTAAGAAAACCTCTGAATTTAATCCAAAAATTGCCATCGGCATCTTTACAGTAAGTGATAAATTAAGATATATTGAAAATAGTGTTTGAGAGAATTGGGCCCGATTGTCTTATTGCTCACCAATGGTTATTTGACATTTTTTCTGAGTTATATGACGCTAAGGGAAAGGAAAAGTATAGAGTGATTGGATCACTGCAATCCTTATTTTAGTAGAGTGTTAAGTCAGTATAAGACCCTATTTACAGCTTTAAAATGATCTAAACTTTTTAACTTAATAGAAATCGCTAAACCCCTCAAATTGAAAACTTTTTAAGTCCCACCCGCTTAGATGTGGATAAGAATATTAAAAAGAGTAATATCAGGTGCGAAATGACGATTTTTCAAATATCTATAACTTGTCCTTTAACCCCACAGCAACAACTTCAAACCGAAAGAGGGCTGTATAGCTGGTAAGTTGCGAAATCCGCGTATATTTACAGCAAATGCATCAGCAAAAATTATCTCTCAACGCAATCGTTTTAAGAGCTTGCCTGAAAATGATTGCATATCATCAAATCACTTGCCAAGTCCTTAAAAAATTAATTTTAATAAAATGAAAGAAAGAAGAGTTCTAGTAATTGGAGCAAAGAGCATGGAAATGGTAATAGGTCATAATAGGGTGCGTATTTTAAATTTTAATTAAGACAAACCAAAATTGACCATTTATTGCAAATTTTTATAAAACTGATTTATCATTTGAAATGTGATCAATTGCAGGCTAATTGTCTTCCATAGTATTGAAGTAAAGTCTGGCATTAGAGTATTTGCGTATTATTGGTGATTTCTGAATTTAATGACTTCTAATAATAGACGCAGCAAATAGATTTTGCAAAAAACTTGATAAATCGAATTAAGTATATCACAAATTCTCTGTGGAAATTATCTTTCTGTCTTACATCTTTGCAGTCTTATTGGCTCTTTTATAGCTGTTCAATAGTATGATCTACTGAATATAGCTTGCATATCTAAATGTTAACTAGAGAAGGGCAACCACTTCCATCATCATAGTTTAGACGGAATTTTGGCAAACTTCTAATGCCTTGGCGGTTTTGAATGCAATAACTGAGAGTAATATGTCGGAGCCTCGACTAATCTAATTTAGATGGTAATTTGGCTCAGTCTCACAAGCTAACAACAAAACAATTGGGCAAGTCATTTAAACTTTTATTTATAGGCGTACTAGCTTACATGATAAATATTTATTCATTCAGAGTAATTGAAAAGATTTCTAAAGCTTTTATTCCTTTGAAAACTTGCGAATTATGGACATATTGAGGAATTCCCTATTTTTCTCAGTGCAGTACTAATGATGGATCCGAAATATAAAGAAAACACCAGGAGCACAGATTCCTTATTACAATTCTGGAGAGTTAATTGGCTTTAGTAGTAATTTTACAACATAAATGCGTCCGCGTTGAATAGCTCAAATTCCTAATTCATATAGAAGTAGGACTGATTTTGATCAATTTTTATTAAGGGGCACCTGGGTCCACTCGCTAGGTCAACTTAATCATCTAGAACAGGGAGGATATCAGTGATCAAAGGCAAGTTACCGCGAAGAAGGACAGACCACTTACTCTTTTCCCCAAACACACCTGGTAAATTGCTTCGACAAACCACTTAGCTTCTGTTTAATTTTATTAGATCAAGATGGGGGCAAACCTTCTATAGTCTTGGATGTTTTAATGTAGTGCTTTCCACTTTTTGGTCAAATACTTCCCAACTGTTCATACTCTCAAACTCTCAAGATATGAATTTTCAAATTGAAAATAGTTAATATTTCCCCTATGACACCTGCTTTTACAATAATTAGTGGACCTCCTCACAGTAGTGTACGTTTCCGGTGACAAATGTGCAAGCTTCTGGAAAGGAAAAGGAAATCCTTCAAATTTGCCTTTCCATACCACTTCTACCATTATTTTCCACCTCCTTTCCAAACTTCTTATAATTGTTGGATAAAATAAGGCTTTGTTTTGACGCACTCTTCCTTCCCTCATTTTGATGTGTGTTTTAGTCTAGACCAGACATTGCCCCTAATGTCTAGAATTCACTACACTAGAACGCTACAAGTCAAAAATGGCGTCTAGTCATAGATAATATTGCAATGCTTAGTTCTGAATAGGCAGTTCTTCAAGACGGACGAAGCCTTTCAAATAGAAATGCAAAGGATTTATGCTCGAGCACTGCAGAAAAATGAGCTGTCTATTTTTCAAAATACAAACTAACGATGTTCACTAAATCGAAAAGAAAGTAGAAATTTTGGTAAAGGTAAACCTATACAACGACGTAGAGACATACCTTGTTGAGAGAGATTCTGAACACTACCGTGACCCCTTTCTAATTGGGCTTCATTCGTTGTCACAATTTCAGCGGGGAGAGTTGTCAGCTTACCATCAGTGCTCACTAGACTTCCTTTAACACCTCGCTCATTAAAGTTGGTGTTTTTATCGAGTAAGTTGAAAAATTGTTCAAGAGGATGCAATTCAATTTGTTGTGGTAGAAGGTCACTGGTAGGATGTGTTGCAACTTGTAGGTTAACTGCAGAGCAATCGGTGGTGTCAATATCCTTAACGCATTCAGTATCAAGGTCTTGAGGGAAAAGAGGTGATTGCAGAGTGAGGGCTGCTTCAGCATTCTGCGATTGACTCTCATTGCCTTTTGAAAACTCCGTATTCAAAACTGTTTCTACCGTTTGTGAAATTTCGGTTTCCGCATGAATGGATACCTCGTTCTGTGCTGTTTTCAAATCCAGTGTATCAGCCTGATTTGCTATTCCAAAGTTTTTGACGGCAACATTAGACACTGCATTAAAAGCATCGACTTCACAAAACATTGCAGACATTTCTGATGCACCAGCCTGCTTTGAATCATACAAAGAGGGTCTTCTATTTTCAGTAGATGGACCATCACACTGTTGAACTGAAACTTCAGCTTCTGCGATAATTTTGTAGTCTATCGATTGCATTTCCAATTGCAGCTTTTCATTGAGTTCCTCCTTAATATTCATGTCCACAAAATTCTCAAATTCGGTTTCCATCTTTTGTTCAATTCCACAATGTAAGTTTCCTTCAAGTGAGTCTGTTGATTCCACAACATCATTAGATTTTGATTCAATTACTTCTTCACTAAAGCCAGGTACAACTTCTGATGATCCTGCTTGCTGATAACCAATGATTTTCGGATCGCTGAAAGATGGTTTTAGGGCAGAATCAATAGGCACAGCTTGAATATCTCCAAAAGCCTCACTTTTATTGACAGCAGGTTCAATATTCATGTCTGTTGACTGGGTCACGTCTTTAGTATTATCGAAAGCGCTTGAAATTTCTGAAATTCCAGCTTGTTGACCTTCACTCACTTTCATATCACCTTCGTAATAGATCAGTTTGTCATCAAAATGAACATTACTAACTGATTTACCTATCTGAATTTGGTCTTTCATAGGTTCGCGTTGACTGGGTAACTCAATATTTGATGCCTCATTTGATGGTAATTCTTCTGTCAATTCTGATGCATTCTCATGGGTACGTTCGGTACCATAAAACAAACACTGAGCACTCAACTCAGGCTGTTGCAAAGTATCGGTGTTGTCTTCAATAAATTGCCCAACATCAGCAGCGACTCCGCTTTCGTCATTCCCAGCATATCCTTGATCTAAGTGCTCTTCACCACGAGGGAGAATAGTCGATTCCTCAATCGTATCAAATGCACTGGGCGTTTCGAATGATCCTGCTTGCTTCTGTTCGGATGACAGAAAAGAAGCTTCGCATGAGATAGAAGACATCTGAAAATTTGGAACTGTTTCCGCCATTTCGACTAGACCCTGGTGCTTCAGCGGTTCCAACTGAGATTTTAGATCAACAGACGATATCAAGTTTGTATTAAATTCTGATGATGATTCATTGATTATTTCATGTTCATTCTCAGCGCCCATATTGACTACTGGTGCATTAGAAAGCGATTCAGTGTTCTTCTGAATTGTTTCTTCGACCATTTCAGAAACCAATGGAGGTTGTTCCTCGGAAGATTCTTCTTGAGGGGATATACCTTCACCAGTCGTGTCTGATTCCACTGTCTTGCCCAGAATTTGTTCATGCTCATGTGTGACTTCCTTTGGGTTTACATCTTTCTGAAGCATTCTATTAGCCGTGTCATCAATTGAAACCTGATCTTGAAACATGCTTTCTTCAACAGTCGGGCTTAAACAAATGTCAGGCTTCTTTGTGTTTTCTTGAGCGGATTCAAGTAAACTGTCAGGCAATTGAACGGATCCCAAGTTGAAGCACAACGGTTTCTGATCATATTCCGATTTAGAAACACCTTTCTCTAGTGATTCTTCGAGTTCAGGCACTTGTTCACACGATCCAACAACATGAGAGTCGGCTTGAACCGACTCAGCGTTCTTCTGAATTGTCTCTTCTATCAATTCAGAATCCACTGGAATTTGTTTATTGGAAGTTTCTTCTTGAGAGGATATATCTTCAACAGTCGTGTCGGATTTCAGTGTCCTTTCTGGAACTTGCTGAGTTTCCGGTCTGTCTTCCCTTGGACTCACATAGTCTTGTGCCATTCTATCAGCTGCGTCATCAATTGAAATTTGATCTTGAAGCTGGCTTTCCTCAACAATTGGACTTAAACAAATGTCAAGCTTCTTTGTGTTTTCTTGGGCGCATTCAAGTAAACTGTCGGGCAACTGGACGAATCCCAAGTCGAAGCACAGCGGTTTCTGTTCATACTCAGATTTAGTTGCACCTTTCACTCTCAGTAAGTCTTCAAATTCAGGCACTTGTTTGCACGATCCAGCAAAGTGAGAGTCGGCTTGAACCGACTCAGTGTTCCTCTGAATTGTTTCTTCTATCAATTCAGAATCCTCTGGAATTTGATTCTTGGAAGATTTTTCTTGAGAGGGAAGAATATTGTCTGCTACCTCTGATTTCAGGGACATGTCCTGAACTTGCTGATATTCCGGCGTAACGTCTATTGGATTCACATCATCTCGTAATATTCTATTAGCTGTTTCATCAATTGAAACCTGATCTTGAAACTTGCTTTCTTCAACAGTCGGGCTTAAACAAATGTCAGGCTTCTTTGTGTTTTCTTGGGCGCATTCAAGCAAACTGTCAGGCAATTGGACGAAACCCAAGTTGAAGCGTAACGATTTCTGATCATATTCCGATTTAGAAACACCTTTCTCTAGTGATTCTTCGAGTTCAGGCACTTGTTCACACGATCCAGCATCATGAGAGTCGGCTTGAACCGACTCAGCGTTCTTCTGAATTGTCTCTTCTATCAATTCAGAATCCACTGGAATTCGTTTATTGGAAGTTTCTTCTTGAGAGGATATATCTTCAACAGTCATGTCGGATTTCAGTGTCCTTTCTGGAACTTGCTGAGATTCCGGTCTGTCTTCCCTTGAACTCACATAGCCTTGTGCCTTTCTATTAACTGTGCCATCAATTGAAACCTGATCTCGAAGCTGGCTTTCCTCAACAATTGGACTTAAACAAATGTCAAGCTTCTTTGTGTTTTCTTGGGCGCATTCAAGTAAACTGTCAGGCAACTGGACAGAACCCAAGTTGAAGCACAACGGTTTCTGATCATATTCAGATTTAGAAGCACCTTTTTCCCTCAATGTTTCTTCGAGTTCAAGTATTTGTTCACTGGATCCAGCATTTTGAGAGTCACTTTGAACCGACTCAGAGTTCTTCTGAATGATTTCTTCAATCATTTCTGAATCAACTGGAATTTGATTCTTGGAAGATTCTTCTTGAGGAGATATACCTTCACCAGACGTGTCTGATTCCACGGTCTTACCCAGAATTTGTTTACATTTGAGTTCTACTTCCTTCGGGTTCACGTCATCTTGTGCTATTCTATTAGCTGTGTTTTCAATCGAAATCTGACCTTGAATCTGGCTTTCCTCAACAATTGGACTTAAACAAATATCAGCCTTCTTTGTGTTTTCTTGAGAGCATTCAAGCAAACTGTCAGGCAACTGGACGGCTCCCAAGTTGAAGCACAACTGTTTCTGATCATATCCAGATTTAGAAGAACCTTTCTCCTGTGTTTCTTCGAGTTTAGGCACTTGTTCATTCGATCCAACAATTTGAGTGTCACCTTGAGTAGATTCAATACTCTTCTGAATTATTTCTGAATTAAGATTTTCTCTATATTCAGAAACTTTTTCGGGCAGCTCGGAATCTCCTTCTAAAGTATCTCCTGACGTTTGTCCAGTTTCTGTTTTCAGATCTTTGGTTGGTTGTGAAGCCATGTTTGAATCTACCAGAGTTTCTTCTACTATTTCGTCATCAACAACTGAACCATCATTTGATGTTTTACAATCTGAATAGTCATCACCAAATACAATTATCTCTTCAGTATCATTAAAACGAACACTTGGTCTCCTGCAACTCTCCGTCCCAACTGAATCTTCTGTTAGTAGCAGCGATTCGATACTTCGTTCAAATCCGCTTGATATTTCTGAAGCTCCAGTTTGTACCTTTTCATCCGAGTAGTCTATATTTTGTAATTCTTTCCCATCGGTAGTGTGATGTAACATACGTGCTTCATTTAGGCCAATATTGTGTTCATATGACAGGGGTTCCATCTTTGGTTGAAGTTCTAGTCTCAACATGCCCTCTTCCACTTCGTGCTTTAGAGTTGATTCTAGATTCTGATCGAAAGAATTCGCCAGTTCCATTCGCATAGGATCATAGAAGAGATCATCGTTCAGGGAAGTATCCTCTTCAGCAGAGAGATAACACGCCTCTGATGTACGACTCGAACTGGAAGAAGACAAATGACGTAATTTTTCTCCAAAGATTGCCTTATCGATTCCGAAAATAAGTGGATTTGATTTAACAAGTGTCGAAATATCCACATAATTGCTTGCGATGATGCGCGGGCACAAATTTGTTGGTGTAAGATCAGCGTGAACAGGTACGTTTGTTTGATAAGAGTTCGTGGCATTGGAGATGGTTAAAGCTTCTTGATAGATAAATGGAATGAATGTAAGGAGGGGAGAGTGTTCTGGAATGATTGAAAGATTCCATCCATTGGAGGAAACGAGTTGAAGAATACTGGTCACATTTACTTGAAGATCCGAGGTGTCTTCCAATACATCATGAGCCGATTCCTGTTCTTCAAGTTCAGAGAGCCGTGCTTTCAACAAATTTATAGTCTAAAAGGAAAAATAGTTATTTAACATCCGGGGAACAGATTTTTCGCATTACTTTTACTTAATTACAATGTAGTAAAAGCGGTTTGCTAGAAATTTCACAATTTAATTGCTCATTTCATAAGAATTAAGTTCTTTGTCTGCAGCTAAATTAGGTACATGGCGTATAAGGAAAGTAAAAGCAATGGTTATCTCACAGAGTAAGGTTATATTCGTACATTATCTTGACCAATTTGAGTACGCAACGCTATCAAATATGAACAAAGAAATCGCATTCACACTCAGAGAGGCTCAAAGGTGCGGCCGTATTACTTGTCGCACAGGCAGCAAGTGCGACGTGATCGCAGGATCGTCTAACCAGCCACCAATCATTGGTCACCTCAGTGTTTGTCAAACCCCTATATGTACTTTAATGACTAAGCTCTGTGTCAGACGCACAATTTAAATAAATGTATTCCACGCCATACGTCTTATTCCTGTTTATCGTTAAGGTACCTTAGTTAACTGTGCAAAACTATTCTAATTAGTGAATATTGCCAGCGAGATAACTGAGCTTACATCAGGGCCTACTCATGCAGACAACCAATGAAATCATGAAAATATCATCTTAACGGGGTAGACATTAATTCGGAAAAAAATAAACTTTGTTTTAATTACCGTTTATTTATCAAAATTTACTTAGATTAAATAGATGTGGGATATTAGGTGGAAAAAATTATTATTTGTAATTTTTCGGTTCAAGTTATTTCATAACACTCGTTTGGGATATGAGAATGATTAAATAGATATGTTGGCAGAATGTTAAACATATCACTAAGAAACTTTCATGAATCATGGAAATTAGAAAAAAATAAAATGAATGATTTTCTACTAAAATATATTTAGTAATATACCTTGTTGGACTTACTATTTATTTGATCAGGATTCTTATATCCGATTGTGGTAGTAAAAGTTAATTATATTCACCAAATGAAATTTTTTACCACTATTTACAAACAGTTGATTAACCTCGGGAATTAAGCACAATTTAGGTAATGGTAAATTGAAATCATATGGAGAGATTCAAGCCGATTTTTATGTTCCTTTCAAAAGTTAATAGAACACACACCATAACCCTTAAAAGCAGTTGTAGAAGTGACTGGTAAAACAATTAGTTTCGGCACGACCTGGGACATTTTTCATTGGATAGTGTTACCAGATTCGATAAGCATTCCAATTTGCAATATTCTCATTGATCGTGGACTCCATGCATTAATTTGAGATTAAAATTATAAATTACGATAATTTATTTCAAGGCAATAAAGCATATTCGAGCATACAAGCAAAATTCTTTTCATTTTAGTAATGTAATCGTCATTCTCTTTGCTATACACATGTATGGAATTTGGTCTCTAAAAATAGATAAATATAGTCTTTCTGAAATGTGATCAATTATATTTTAAATAAGCGGCATATTCATTGGTTTAATTAAATAATAACTGCTGAGAATTTGATTATAATTTTACACTAAAGAGATTGCTAAAGAGGAAGAAAGAAGCACTTTTTATCTTTCGATCTATGGGGTATGCGATAGACTTACCTCCACGTGGTGCACCCTAGGCAACGTATACACATATGGCAAAAGGTCAATTAACCGGCAGTTGACTTCTGGCTTCTAAATGCCATGACCCCACTCTATGTCATATTCCACGACTTCCACAGTACTAATCTCACATTTTCCATACCTTTGTGTCTGTCTGTTTGTCTCTGTTACATCTGTGAATCATTTTTCTGTCCTTCCCTCTCGACTTTTTATGACTTCGATGTTCCTCCTCCTCTCTATGAAGCCCGAAGTCAGCTAAATGGCTAGTGATAACCAGCAAAACGGCTACCATTTGAATTAAATAAAATATATTTCAATCTATGAAACTCCGGTTGTGATAGTTGGCATTTAATTCTCACTTCAAACTACCATCACCCCACTCTATGTCATATACCTCTGACTTCAAACTACCATCACCCCACTGTATGTCATATTTCACCACTTCCACAGTACTCACCTCGCCTTTTTTCTACCTTAACTACTTCCCCAGTAATCACCTCACCTTTTTTTTCTACCTTTGTGTTTGTCGCTTTTACATGGTCGAAACACTCTCCTGTCCCCCCCCCCTCCATCTCTACTTTTTTTCACTTTGATGTTCCTTCCCCTCTGTGAAGCTTGAAGTCAACAATTGTGTCGCTCATATCTTCAAAGTATTGTTGACACTTTTTGAAATTTGCACTCATGGCCCTATATTAAATTACGTATTTATCCAAATAAACAACTTAAAATGTATATGTTTGTCCGCTGACAAGCGGCCAAACCCATGGTCAACTTTCATCCAAACTAATTGTATAGCTTATTCGGTGATACGTCATACATTTGTGATCAATTTTCTTGTATCTTGCGTTTTTAACAAGAATTTCCTACTCTTTACGTATAATCACGTTTACATTTACACATTTTTTGAATCAGTGCTCTTTTTTGTTTTAATGCCATCAATTGTGGATCAATTTTTGGATCAGGAGAAATAAGCATTTTCTATTTTTATGATTTAGGCAATATTGCTGGTTATACAGATCACGCTGTCAGATTTTTCGGAATCATTTAGACGAAATTTGGGCCAGTAACTAAAAGCTTTGATAAATTTTGTCCTTTTAATACTCGATCATAAAACAGAATGTTTATTTGACTTATGGCGTGACATTTAATCTAACAACCTTTAATTAATCGTCAACATCAGACCATTGGCTAATGATTGGGCAAATATAAATTTTAAATATAGTAAGTTGAAGATGCTTAATTAATTAAATCCTACAAGTGTTTCGTTTTATGGCTTAGATAACACTCCTTGGAAAGTAGCCTTAATTTATAGGTCACGAGATTAGACTCCAATGAAAATGATATTTTTACTAAGGTGATACTAAACAAAAGCAATCAATAGATTCGCATTTTCTGAAATGGACTAAAATTTCTGTTTATTTATACTTGCCATCCGAAAAGAACAAATATGGTTGATTTTAATGATTAGAGAGATAAATTTGAGATCACAGGTAATCAAAGACGATATTTATCAATATATTGCATGAGCAGTCTGCAAAAAACTAAAATAATCTTTTTTAAAGGCGCGTGAAACAAATTTAATAACAATTTGGCCTTGATGAGTGTGAAAAAGTTGACTTTATCACAAAAATTGGTGTACGTGAAAGTCATTTCAAAATAGAAGAAGAAAGCAGCTGTTGCGCTGCCATTATGGTATTTTCATAAAAATAAAGCTAGGTAACTCTAATTTTTTTCCCTTAAGAATTAAATTTTGCTATAATACTTAATCTTAAACTGCAACTTCGTTTTTAGTCGATTGTGCATTTTGCAAATAAAACAGACTTTATCTAAGTTAGTGCTCTTCTAAATGTGGCCCCAAAATGTTTGTCTAAAGATCGGTTTAGAACTATTTTCAAACTACCTACACAATTTGCATGCATTTTAGATATGGAAAATAGCTTATCCAGCATCACTAAACCTTCACGCTCAAAAGAATTTGGAATTTAAAATGCAGGAATTTGAAGACAGATTAGTCTTAATGAGCCATCATTTAGCAACAATAAGTAATTTGAAATAATGATGTTTAAAATAATATAACAAGCCGATCTCTAAATAACTGCTTAAAAATTGTTCTCTAATGATAAAATATTTACCCAAAGTGACCCAATTTCAAGTATACAACATTAATTTCATTATCGAAAAGTTCATATTATTTTAATGAGCTAAAGTCCGAGGGGAATTGGCAACTTGGGTGGAAATTACATTGATATGCTAGTAATCAAAGGTTGCTTCGTTAGTGTCAGCTCATTTGCCCATGTGTTAGTCAGGGATCAAGTGTCTGCGTGACCCGCCATGTTGTAAGCATCCCTGCGTGCAGTGGAAAAGTAATAACAAACCCACAAAGAAGGTCCGAGTTTCAAGTTTTAAAGCATTAATTTGTGGTACTCACCAATCGCCATGAATACTTTTGTTTACTTTGATATTTGTACCTGTGTAGGACCAGCATTTATTGAAGGCTTAACCTACAATATCATTGTTCTAAAAGTCACATTTGCGTATTATTGGTTTTTTTACACTTTATATTCAGAAGAATGGTAAAATGAAACAATTTGTACTCAAATCTAGAAGGTAGCTTGGACAGTCAAATTTTTCTATAAAAGTTTCTCAAAACCTTTACGATTCGGAATTGCTATTGTTATGCGTAGAAAAGATGTTAAAGATTTGAAAAGGAATTTAGCAGTTAAAATTGAAGAAAATATCTAACAGAAGACCGTTTTAATCAAATGTCATGCCATCGAATTAAACTCATAAAATTAGTGGTTTGATTCAATTGATATTAGATAGGCTTCTTTTAACTATTAATTTTCTCAATTATTTGTTATATACTATTAAATTTCTTAAGCTTTTTAATATCGAAATTTGGGAGGGGGGGGGGAGGGTAAAATGACATGATAAGAAATGAATTTCCCTAAAAAAGGGTCTCTGAAATGCGAAAAAATGTGAAATATCTTGAAGCACCTCGAAGTTGTCAATCGTGGTTAATACTCGTAAGAGAATGTATTAATATTTGAACAAAGTAATGTCTATAGTTTACTTTTGGAAGTTTATGCCAGTTATTATACTTTCGAAAACAAAGTTTTCCTTTACATTTTAAATGTGACCAAAGACCTTTGAAGCATATTTCCTTGCATAGGAGATCTCGCTAAATCTTTGTACTTTTCCATAACCCCACTCTTTAAAGTAAATGCCATGGCTTAGGGGTCACCAAGGGACTTTCACCAAACTCGCGCTTTGTTAAGAACACCGACTTCACACTTGCCATTTTGTTACAAATCTGTCAAGTAGAACAGTTAGCTAAGAATGCCTTTTTAATATATTAATAGTATTAATTGACTAATTGGCTATTGTTTTTAGGCTATTTCCGTTCCAGTGGATGAAGAAAATTCTTTGCGTTGTTTACATAATAAATCAAACTTTAATTTACGCTGTCATATTAAATTAAGAGTGATGGTTTTTTCGGCCTAACAACAAGAATTTTTACGTTTTTATTCACTTCGGGGTAATGATACTGCCCTTGTATATTAACAATGATCTACTGTCAATCAAAGTGCGAAAATTTTTCCAAATTAAAAATTTGCAGCTTAAAGCCTACGATACTTTTTTTAAAAAATAATTTAGCGAAATTTAAATCTGAGTTTACTTGAAGTGATATGCATTATCATCCCCATCATTAATTTCTAAATATATTCTGACTTTTAACACCGTTTTTTTCCGCTGCGGTCGATTCTGATTGAAGAAGAAAACAAAAATTGGGATTAATCATAGCTGGTTATATTGACATTCATTATTTAATACATACTCAAGTATTCAATGGCTCCTACTTTAGGTATTGAATTTTGTTTGAACCACAATGATTATTGCATATCAATGGCAACTTGCTAAATAATTGATTAAATAAATGATTATTATTATTTTTTCACTGGATTCTAATGTGAAAAAAATTATTTGTAAGCGGACCATCTGATAACTAAGTAATAGAATAAATACATGGTACAATGCGACTAAAATTTTTAAGAAAGCATTCAATTTTACTGTTGAAGATGCTGGATTTAAGAATTAATTGTCATACAATACTGCGATTTAATGAAAAATTAATTTGAGTAAATTTAAACAAAGTGATTTGACTCTGGGTAGAATCTTTGCTGAATGTTGAAAGAGTGCAATGATTGTATTGCCAACTATTAGGGTTGAGAAGTGACTTATCATAAATTTAATTTAAAATATCATATATAATCAAAGAAAAAAACTTAAAAGCCATTCTATTCATTAAACTTTTTACGGGTAAAGATCTACAATGGCTAAAGTTTCCGGCTATTTTAAGCAAGTCAGGCGTTACACATCCATCCATTCATTCCGCAATCGGTACTCCTTCAATTTCTAGCAAAAACTGTTATACCGTGATGAGTGTAAAAATTATCACACATAGCCTTTAGGCCAAAGTTCCTAAGGAGAAGAACAAATATCCTGCAAGTAATTAAAGAAATAAGAGATTTGAGTACATGGTTGATGAGTAATATTTGTGCCAAATTAACCCCAACCAATGCGATGTTCCCTATTTCCACTGTAATAGGACATCTGGTCATCAACTTTCAAGCGAACTTAAAGCTCTTCAGTGAATGAAATCTATACACAAAATAATAATTAATTCGAATGGTTTGACCGTTTGACTGGTGTGCAAATTATCGCCAGTTATTCATTTTAGTTTGCTGTACTTGTACGCTGTTAGATACAGTGTGCATATACACTTCTTAATTTTCCACCAAGATATATGTCCCCGTTAGCACAATTTTTGCGCTATATAAATCAACCCTCACGAGCCCAAATGCACTTTATACCTTTATGACAAGGGCAATATTTCCTGACCCTCTTGAAGTTTTCACACTTATAATTCTCCCCTGGGTCACTTGAATCATCAAGCACCTAATCTCTACGCCTAACATAAGTCAGTAATTAACTATTGACAAGCGCACGCAACAAATAATCATAATTGTGCGGGAACAATTGAAAAAGAACTACAAGTTTAGGACAAATTCAATTAAATCTCATATTCTTAATATCTAATATCGGTAATTTGCTTAGATTGAACACACAGGGAGGGAATATTTCAGCCCTAAAAGTCAAAACAGCAGAAGTAAATGTCAAAGGCGATGCAAATGAAATGTAGATGTCTTCCTTCACAGTGAAAAAAAAAACAAATTTCTAGGTCGTTTGTTGGCATTAAAATAAAAGAGCCCGTAAATATTGGGGTATTCTAAATACATCCTCCCTTATTATAAAGGTTTGGTCCTTTGTCATATTTTGCGCCAAATAAAATATCAGGCGAAGAGTGGGTGTGCTGCAGCTGTGATAAGTACATAAACAATGAAGAATAAATACAATTAACTAATGAATTGTCTGCTTCGAAAGAGAATTTCCAGGCAAGAAAACAATTAACAAAGCCAAACTAACTGTTAAATAGTTAAATTGTTTTTTTCATTAATATGAAACTCTATTACGTTAAAAAAGATGATATTAAGAAAATTAGGCGGAAATGGTTAAAATAAGAGCACATTCATTATTAATTCCGTGGGGTGTGATAAATTTACCTCCACGTGGTGCACCCTTAGCAACGTATACTCATTCGACAAAAAGTCTATTAACTGGCAATTGCCTTCTCACCTCAAACTTCCATGACCCGACTGTATGCTATATTCGACCCCCTCCACAGTACTCATCTTACATTTTCTCTGCCCTTGTGTCTGTCTTTCTGTCTGTCTCTTTTACATCTGAGAATCATTATACTGTCTCCACTCTCGACCTTTTGTCACTTTGATGTTCTTCCTCTCTGTGAATCCCGACTTCAGCTAAAGGGCTAATGATAACTACATTTGAAATAAATAAACTATTAGTTTCACTTCTGTCTTAGCACTTATTACTGGACCGTATATTTTAAATTCGCGGTCCCTCGCCAATAGCCTCTGCACTATATACATTCGAGGAATTCGGAAATTTGCTTATAAAATGAAATTTTTGGCGATAAAAATAGAAGCAACAAATTTCAGTGAATTTTGCTACATTGCACTACATTCTCATTTTCTATTTGACGTGCCTAATGAGAGGTAAATAATCTATAAGTTCTAAATATAAATTTAGATATTTGTAAATTATAATTTAGATTGATTGGGACCTTTGACTTCATTTTCTTAATTATGTAAGCATGTAAGCAATTAATTACAGCAGTATGAAGTAATGGCAATGTTGAAAATCTAAAATGTTGCCTGAATCTTAATGTTGAATAGAGGCATTTTATTCAATAAGAAACGCCATGCCAATCACGTAAGATGCATATTTAGTGAATGAAACTTTTTTCTAGGAGGCGACGAATTAGGAGTGGATGGGTTACTATCAAACAGTTGTCGATGTGCAATTTTTAGCGTTTTCCTTCAATCATTTCTTAACAATTTATATGCATTAATAGTACTTGCAAGGGAAACAAATGAATACTTTTAATTACGCTAAAAAAGGGTTTTTACTATCCGTTTACAATAGCACTTTTATCGAAAGTAAATTATAATCTGCTTAGTATATTTGAAAATGGTAAGTAAGGTAATGAGTGATTTATCCTATCAAAATTCAGGCTAAAAAAATATTCAATTTATTTATATATATATATATTCTATCAAGGGGTGTACGATAGACTTACCCCATGTGGAGCACCCTGGGCAACGTATATTCATGCAGCAAAAAAACTATTAACTGGCAGTTGACTTCTGACTTCAAACTACCATCACCACACTGTATGTCATATTCCACAACTTCCACAGTAGTCACCTTAACTTTTTTCTCTATTTTTGTGTCTGTCTGTCTCTTTAATATCTGTGAATCATTATTCTGCCCCTCCCTCTCGACTATTTTCAGTTTGATATTCCTCCTCCCTTCTGTGAAGCCCGAAGTCAGCTAAAGAGCTAATGATAACAATCAAAACGCCTGCCATTTGGAAATAAATAATATTCTATCAATGATCTTTCAGTGCTCAATTGTCCCCTATATGCAGGTAAAATTCTTTTTAGATACTCAGTGAAGAACACAAAGAGAAAGTATGCCATTTAAAAGACCAATTGGTTAATATAAAACTGAATATCAACAAATTGATTGGCTGCTTGTTGAGCCAATAAATACAGTGATGGTCTGAATAAACCGGATATGAGCTTGGTAAAGCAACAATTAAAGATTTTGTGCAAGAAAGAGGCGGATAAATAAAATATAAATTTTACAAGAAATTGCTTATGAGGAAGTGAATATGCTACATCTAACACATAAATTAATAGAAATTAAATGTATAAACCAAAACTGTAAGTAAACAATTGTAGCTGTCAGGTTGAGGTTGACCTTTTATCTTGTAATTTTTGCGAGATGAAACATTTTGATGGTGAATCATAACAAATAGGAGAAATGTATTAAAATAAATATTTTAGGGAAAAAGAGTGGTAAACACAAGTAGATTCAAAACTTGATGTACCAAATTTATTTCTATTTTTTTCAAAACCAGTGACACTAGATATACGCTTTTGCCTCTATTTGGCAAAGGCATAATAATACGGGGCTTTATTATACCCTTAACCTTCAAAACACAACCAAATTAATCCGATGAAACAAACGTGTCAATTTGATTCGGATATTGCAATCGAGTGGTTGCTTGAATCTATGGGACTGTTCTCAATAAAAGTACCAATTGAATATTTGACAACTCAAAACTAAAAGAAGCTGCTTGATACCGTGATGATAATCTGAAGTATTTTGTGATTTCCTTAACTTTGTCATTCATTGGAAAAAAATACTTTAAATTGTTCCCTTTTTATTAATTATTATTAATAATCCAATAAGAGTATTAATCAAGGGAAATTGCAATTGAACGCTTAAGAAGTTACAACAATTTATGATTGAATAATTAGATTTGCAAAGTAGTTAATAATGTCAGGAAAAAATCAAGAAGCCATATCATATTTTAATGAAACTATTCTTTTGGTATCATAAACTATGTAAACAAACTTTAGATGCACTGATATTGATGCAAACAAATAAGCTGAAATTAATGAAACTTCCTGCATTTTTGCAATTTTAAATCGATTAATTCAATTCGGTCACATTAAATAGATCAGCAGTTTGGTGAGCTTTAATAGTCATAAAGTTTAACTTATCGCACCTGGAGAAACAGTTTTGACACTGAGTGATTAAGTTAATAAAGTTAGTGATTTCAGTCATCTCATAGCTGAACTCCAAAGATTGTAAGCTTTCAACCATCAATTTAAATTATTTGTACACACACTCGCTCTCTCAAAATCATTTGAAGTAGGAGGAAAGACCATTATAAATACCAGTACCGGGGTGAGTTTAGAGGGAGAAACCATTAACTTAAATTATTTCTACCTCAAACTGCCTATTTTTTTAAATATTTGCGTCTCACTTCGGTGTCAAAATTTAAGTGGATTACAGATCTGTGCCACCTTCACAACATTCTCAGCATCTGGTCCTGTCTCTACTAATATGCCCTAGTTGCTATCCACGATAAAAGAGATTTTAGGTTATCATTGGTCAGTTTTTTTAATAATATTGTGACAAATGAATGAAGTAGACAAAGGATTAATGGTCAACAAGTCCTAGAAAATCAAAAAAGGAGCAAAATTGCGTGGTGATATAATAATAGCAAGGTAAGGCACTGCTGTTGAGTTTTAGAAAAACATTTCATCGTTAATTTGAAGATTCGTCTTGAATTTTGATTACTTCGTACCGATAGGTTATTATTATAATCAGGTCTTAGTGGAATATAATACTTGATACCCTCTTCTTAAAATATTGTTGCGTTCAGAAGCTCTCTCATGTTGATAAAAAATCAATTAAAATTTGCTTGTCATATGTAATAAATACACCGAAATGATTCTTTATAGAATTAACTTTGAAGCATTTGAAAGGAGGGGCTAATGAATGGATTTAATTTGCATACACAACTCTTGTAGAGACTGGGATTTGCATTATTATAAATTAATTTGTTTTAAGGCAAAAGTCAAGTTTAAAATTTATTTTAGTTGTGTAAAAGTGAGATTTTTCAAGGAGTAAAGCTTCCTTTCATGTAGTCATAAATCTTAGACATTCGTGACGATTTTTACGCACCATATTTAGCAGCATATAATAACGCTAGCAAAGCCACCTCGAGTTATCCTATTGGTTCAACTTGCCAGGTAGAAACGACACCTCGTTATGGGAACAGTATGTTTAGTTCCAAAAGACATTCACCTTCCATAATATAATAAAACAAGCATTACTCGAAACATTTAATTCCTTAGAGAAGCAGTAATTATGAGTGAGATATCTCAATTGGAATCGTTTGAGAAGCAAATCTTGCTTGTATTACATCGTTCAAATAAACATATTTAGAGCCAAACAATTGATTTCGATTAAAAGGTTTATTGAATCAGTAATTTGACCAAACTTTTCATGGAATTTCAGTATTTCATCGGAGTAAATCAATTGGATTTGATGTCACATTCATTACACCCTCATTGAGCAGATTTACAACCGAATGTTCTTCTTCCTTATTTTTTCTAAAACTCGCACGGTTTAAACTGAATTACAAGCATAGTGATGTATGCACAGCAAATGGGTTACTTTAGTTCTAGGAAAAATTAAATTCTTCTTTGGTAAAAATTCCTAGATAACTAACAATGCGTATCCAATCAAATGAATTCTAATTTAATGATAGTATTATAGCCATTTTTTAATAAGCGCTAGAAAAGATCAATATAAAAATAGCTCGAATATTGGGGGGGGGATGGAAAATAATACGAATACATCAAAACATCCATTTTAGCTTATCTACTTCTATAAAATATCTTCAAATAGTTCATTTTAGTACGTTAGCGCTCACGTTAATTCGCCGCTAGAGATGCAGTGTACTCCTCGAAATAACCAAATTTGGGTAATAAAAATGATATTTTAGAGGTAAAATAAACCACCAAAATTTCTATAAATCAAAAATAGTTTAAATAAGGTTAAAAACAGTAGGCCAAGAAAATTACGCATATATATGCGTTGCCAAGATAGCAGAGGTCCAACTTCATACTAAAAGGGGTACTGAGCGCTTGCACGGGATCACGTGATGTCTAGCCTCCATTGGGTGATAATTGCGCACACTCAGTGTTTCGTTTCACTTATTAATAAGCGATTGTGAATAGAGTCCCGAAGAGTACAGTTTTCAATAATGCAAGGGAAGTTTATTGTTGAAACGTATTAGAGTTATAAATCGCTTGAACAATTCACAGACAGTTGTTTCTGTTAAAAGTGCTACCCAGAAAGTGGTAGCTAAGTTTAGAGCTAAGGGTTCAGACGTTAAAGCAATACGTAACGCGTGAATACGATTTATTCAGCAGAAAATAGTCAAGGTGTTCACGAGGCTCTGCTTAGAAGTCTACAAAAACAACCACACTTATATCCCCCCCCATTAGACATCAAATGAACGTCATACCAAGAACGTTGGACCCGGTAGAAACATGAGAGTACAAAATAGAAGAAGTGCTAATATTAGAACCTACGGATTACTCACATAGGCAAAGGAGAGTTGAAAATGAATAGTCGCAATGCGATTGAGGAAATTGAACCAAATGAATTGACAAAATTTTCCCTTAACATGCTCTAAACTATTAATCATTCCGCATTTAATATTCTTGATACTCTATATTTACTGCTTTTAAATAAAATTTAAATAATAATTTCCCTTTCTTTAACCCCACGGAACCTCTTTAATGTTAGCCATCCGGAGTCACTGAATTGGCTGGAGGTGGAAATAAGATATCCGTCCACTAATTTCTTCTAAATGAATGACCTAAGCTTGATTGAATTTCTCAAAACTCCTACTGACCACCATCTTCAAATGCAGTTTATGCTTGTTAACCAACAATTTTAAGAATTAATACCACTGTTTCTAAAGAAAATAATTTAAACGAGTAATACAGCAAATCTTTCATCAACAAGTACTGTTTTGTCTACAGTAGTTCTCCAAATAGAGTAAAACGACTTGATGCAGAAGACTTTCCATTAATACCTAAATCACTCTCAGCAACACCACCTTGAGTGCTTATTTGCATTCGTTGACTCTTAATCGAATCCCTTACCCCACCCATACATTAACACTTATTTGGCTCACCACATTTGTTTTATTGAGGTCGAAGAAAGTGTGTTGGCACCTCCCAGCACCCTCCAACACCTCTCACATCTCTGCGAATACGGTCCCGGGAGTTTTCTCGATTGCTAAATTTAACTGCTAAAGCAAGGAATCCACTAGCAAATGAACTGTAATTGAGAAATCTTCACTATTGAGGGCCAAGATAAAAAGAATTTAAAAGAAATAAAAATAATTTTAAACAAAACAATCCTTTGACTATATATGCAATATTATCAAAAGACAAAATTGTTGTTACTTTTCTTATTTAGCAACCCTGGTTGCAAGAAATAACTCGGCTGTTTTTATCGCTCTAAGATATTAAAGAGGATTTATGATTTGCCCGTTTCCAGCTATGTAGTAATACATATAACGAGCGGAAATATAAATATGAAAGAAAAGATTTGAAATTATGACTATGACATATGAAACCTTGATTATGCATTAAAAATAGACTTGTATCGATTATTTCTAAGATTTTTCCATGGTTGCTACAGTTAAATATAATAAAGTTCATGTACGCACCAAAAATAGCATTTGCGCTAATGATAAAATATTCTGTTGGTAATACTAATTTTAGACCAATGAATGTCTAAATTTCTTAAATCTCGAAGAATTTAATTCCTAATAGTCTTAAATGTAAGCAAAGAATCCAGTGTTCTTTACTAAATGAACGCTTAAAACGCAAAATGATCAAATAATTGGTGTAGGTGAAGCGTGAGTATTTAAAAAGAAAATAGAGTTCTAAAATTAACCTCAAAAATTTTCTCTATCATTTTATTCTATCGCATCGATTTTATCGCTTTGTCTATACCCTAAATCGTAGCATGTTTTGAGTCATTAATTTAAGCTCTTTGATTTCCAGAAATGGTTAACGCCTTCGATGTTTATCGAGTTAATGAACTGGCCAATGTATCTAAACATAAAGCTCTTCAAATCGCCTTTTAAAATTAAAATTTTATCAAAGTAGAGTATGGCACAAAATGAAGAAAAATTGTGTCCATATTTTGAAACTTTTGACGATAATTACATGGCACTTTCTATAAAACTCAGTGAATTTGCAATATGTAACAAGATCCTGGGCCATTATGCACAGTCAAAACTTCGTTTCATATGATGATTAATCGAGTTTTTCATTGGCCTTAATATTTGATTCACAACATCAATATGCATATATATATATATATATATATACGTGTCTGTGTAGTAAGATCAATTGCTATAAGAAGTCATTTCATAGGATAATTAATAAAGTTTTTTTATCACTAATAAAAAATTTGATATGCAACATCAATATATATGTATATATGTGTAGCAAGATCTAGGGCTACATTTTGAATCCAACTATGATTTTTGAAAATAATTCGCAAATAATTAACTGTATCAGCGAAATGACATTTATAAAGCTTGTTTTCGAAAACTTTTCTATGCTAAAATTGGCGCTGTCTTTCTCGTACCCACATATGCAAAAAACAGTTAAACAGCCATATAGTACATTTTGATTCCTTTGCCCTATTTATTAAACTGGAAGCAAATTTGGACAAAATTTGAAATGAAGGTCGAAATTCGTCTTCTCCAATCGAAGCCATTATTGATGGCAAATGAAAACAGCACATTTTGTGCAGTGGAAAGTATATAGACCAGATGAGGCAATGAAAACAGCTAAATTAGCGTCGAGCTTTTGGGGACCAAAATAATTAATACTCTGCTCTATAAGATCTCTGATCTCACTATATTGCCAGCATTTAATTTCTTTTTTAATGCGTTTCAAAGATTTTTCACCTTCGCCATATGGAAATTCAAAATTATATCATTCCCCCCCCTCCCCCCAAACGGATGTGAATATCCATCACTTTGTGGAATCACTTTGTTACCATCTTAATCCATTTACCAATAATGGGAAATAGTGGTTGGCATTTGGCGTTTGAGCAAGCTATTGGTCCGTTGTCATTAAATACACTTTTGATTGGCGCTTAGGTTAGTACGTGATATAGCTGTGCAATTCTTTAACAATATTGCTTAGATGGTTCATATTGATACTAGGAGCGGGTATTTCAAAATGATATGCGCTATAATTTGAAGTACTTCAAATAGTTTTGTGGTACTCAAGAACAAATGGGTGAAAATGAAATTTCTAATATCTTAAGCCGCATGCTAAGATTTACCTCATATCGTGAGATAAGCAATATATATTCATTAGATACTAAGCCTTTTTCACTTAGATCAATCACTTTCCCATTAGCTAAACCTGAAATGACGATCAAATGATAATGCAAATCTAAACAACATGTTAATTTATTGTTATTGTTATAATTGGTAAGTACATATCCATGCAATATATTACCAAACAGACATAAACAAAAAATGTATGATTATTTGAGATTAATATAACTTTATAACTAGATTCCGAGAATAAAAGACGGTCTAAATGATTTTTAAAGAAAAAATATTTCCCAGCTAATTTATTTGTAGACTCCATTTCTGAGCAGTACTCACTTCAAACTGCGCTCCGAATTGCTTCCTAGTTTGTTTTAATGCGTTGTAAAAATGGAAACCCACAGTTAAAGTGAGCTAAAAGGTGTGGATTTGAAAACAAGAAAAACAAAATCTTGAATTTTAAGGAGGACTTGATATTTATTAAGTAAACCTTTCTATCCTGGGATAGAAAAATTAATTTTGAGAATGTATATGTCTATGTGGCATAGCGTATTTTGTAGAATTTGTCAAGTGTGTAAATAACAATTGTTAAGCTGTTTCTGTGGCAGTCATATATCGAAAAACCTGTCAATAAATAGGTTTCGATGTTCTTCTAATTTTCCTGACGATGGTACTGACTAGCAGAAGTACTTATCACTTAACACCAAGCATTTGTTTATGCCGGTTTTGCAGAACGGAATTTCGCCTGACTTTGGCATACGATAAATGTACTTTTTGAAAATGGTTAAAGGTCTATATTTTCTTGCCTCGGAAAATTGCAATTTAGGCCTAAATGCAACCAGTCCTTTATGGAGTTGAGTTATCCGCCCTTTATCTGTCCACATTTTTGCCGGTATTACTACAGTACTCGGCCATTAATACACCCTCATTTGTACTTGTTATGTAATCAACTGTTTTTTGGCTTTCCAATGGTTACTTCTCAACCAGAATACAAATTTAGGGGCCCACGAAATAAAGTTTATCATCTCATATCATTTCTTTTTCGTATTTTATACCGCAGTTTATATCCCTCTTTGTGATTCAAGATAATACCCTAATATCATTCAAAGTACTTCCTAGTTCTGTAATGATTAAAACAAAATATAAGTATGATTACCTGGGGGGGGGCGTTGCATTTAAATTAAAATTTTTTGACGGTTTTTTAGACACTTCGTTTAATATAGCAAAAATACTTTAAGGATACAGGTTGTGTGTGTAGGCATGGTGAATTTAATAACTTCGTTAGTATTTCCTCTCAGGGCAAATTTTCGGCATTATTTATGAGCAGTAGATTTTTACTTTCCGTGCACAACGCTAAAGCAGACAGAGAAAAATGTAGACACTGCAAGTCGCATTTCTTTGTTCCCATTTTTGAACGCCTTTACTGCTAGTGAAGCCATAACTGCAAATTATGATCTACCGCTCCCAGTTCACAGATGTTAATTCTGGTAAAAATATTTAAATCGGATTTTAGGAAAGTACGTTAGATACTGACGTAGTAACTTTGGCGGTTGATACAAATTCTGATCAACTGCATTAATAATTTTAGCAAAAGTGCGTATGTTCATGGCAACTGTCCACTTATACCTGAAGGACATTGATAAATTGAAAGGGATAAAAATTTTTGCGCGGTTTCATTAACCTCCTGAATATAACGAAGTTTGGTAGAGAATCACGTGCTTAGGTTTATTGGCAAGGTGAAATAAAAGCTTCATTTCCACCCAACTGTTACTGTGAAGGAGAAGTGGTCCGTTTTCGACATTGTTAGTGAAAAATGACAATGATTGGCCCCGAATCAATCCGAGTTAGAGATTCTTTATCTTTATCACCACTTTAAATTGTTAAAATTTTGCACAAAGATGACAAGCAAAAACTTTTTAAAGTAGTTGAGAAAGGTAATTTTTCACAATGACAGAGACTGACCTTCCACAAATTAGCAATGACATTTAAAGGGTTTTTTCACATCTACCAACTCTCGCTCCATTATCACATTTTCAAGTTTATGTAGTGTACACTGAGGCGAAAATAGAGGCTTTTCAACTGTGATTGCCGTCAAACACCATTTAAACGATTCTTTCAATGACAGCACCATTTGCAAAAAGTGATCAAAAAAGCTTAGAACAAAAAATAGGAAATTGTTGCAATTATGTTGGATAAAAGTATGTGTCAATTTTAATATGTGAGATTTCTTGTTGTTACCAAAAAATTCCTTCTTTTGAGATCACATATATTCCTAAAATATAGCATTTTATTTATGGGCACTAGGAGCATTTGCAACTGTACCTTATACACATCATATTATTACAATTAATTTTAACATTTTAAAACTATTTTAAAATATTGTCAATATAGCTTTAATTAGTATCATTTTTATAACAAATTAGAATTATTGGTATTATTATATCTAATCACATGGAAATGTATGAAAATAAAATAGGGGTATTAGAAGGAGCTACAGGAATAGGCGAAAGGAATTATTATCAAGTAAAAATTCTTACCAATTAATTGTTTAAAATATTTCCTTACCTTCTTAAAATCAATTAACATTTAATGATGAAGAACAGAGCAACCGGTATATACAATTGTGGCTTCTCATTTAGTTTGACTAATGAACCTGTTATGAATATAATAAACTCGACCCTACTTTACAATTATTACTTCAGGTTATAATTAACAATAAAATATATGGACTCCTTCAAGCATCAACTTTGTTGAAATTCACCTCAATTTTATACTTTAGTATTACAAATGTAATAAGTGTCCGCCCTATTTTTTTCATTTCCATTAAAAGGCCAATTTAAACCACCAAAAAATACTGTATGGGAGGGTGAACAAAGTTCTTCGAAATTTACCCTTGGTATAATTCTAGTTTAAGGAGCTTTAATCGAACAATTAAGCGTCTAATTAATTTTTGTGCATTAGCGATAAAAACGCCATTAGAGAATTAGTAAATTGTTTCAAGAATTATTGGAATAGAAGAGATTTACGAAAGGAGTGTGAAGTTTGTTTTTTTCCTTAATTTCAGTTTTGTCAATCAATCTTCAGACCCATTTATAGCGTGTTAAAAGAAGGATACAATTTTGTAATTCTCTATACCATTTAGTTACCGTTGTGTCATGCTGAAAAACTGAGTTATTTTAGGTGCGGCAATCAATCTCAATGCAAAATCCAGTAAAAAAAGAAGTAAAACCCTAATTATTCTATTCACTGACAAATAGTAAAAACAAAATTGGATTTTTATGACTTGTATTTTTAATTTCCTTGCCAATTTTTTAATATTAATGTATTGTTTGCAAAGGGAGACATTAATATAAAATCAAAATACTTTTACTTGCAAAAGAACTGAGAACGCTGAATGGTTTCATTTAATATCTAGAAATAATGACAAAAAAATTTGCACAATACTTTTATGTAAATAATTATTACTGCGGACTGTGAAATAAAATTAAAATAATTTCAAATGACAAAATAATAGTTGGGGAACTCCTAGAATGTGTGTCATGTTACCTAAACTATAAGCCGGTCGTTTTAAATTCGCTAAATTTAGAATGGATTCATTTTAGAGAAACTTAGAGGTGATATCGGTCTTTTTATCCTCAGATAAATAAGCGAAATTTGGCACCGAATTCGGTGTTATCATTCACATACACTATTTTCTAACCTCTCAAGTAAATCCATGCAAAATTATTCAAAACATTTTTTCATTAAAATTATTGGGGTTTGCAGTTTACCATGTATGTATGGGCTTAACAATAATAAAAGTAAATTTATTGTTGAGATATGCATTCTAACTTAATTTGCGCACTTGAAATTTATAAAATTCAAGGATATGCTTTATTTGGCCAAGAGAGGTGATGCAATGACTAATATATATTTATTTAAGATTTGTCGGTGGAATCTAAACAAAAACGTTTAAAATTGAATGTTCTCAACAATAATACCAACTTCACCAAGTCAACGTGAATTTAAAGTTGACTCAGGGAATAAAGATTAAATTTTATCAAAATTGGCAAATGGGATATATAATAAAGCTTTTCTATTATGCGAATTATTTATAAAATCCCTAATTTTGTTTAATCAACTGGCTTCCTCTTTAGAAAATTGCGATATCAAATAGCAATTTAAATAAATCAAAGAGAATGCCAATAAATTGAAAAAGTAGTTAATTTGGGAAATGATGCTTGATAAGATTTTAATTCCTATTTATAGGTGTTTGTTAAAAGATGATAACGTATTTATTCTCAGTCATTTAAAATTGCCATATCATTACTTTGCGAGTGAAAGAATTTCCGTTCATATCTGTTAATTGGCTCAATTAGTTAAAAATGCATTTCTCGATGCAGTAAATAAATGTACTGCGAATGCAGAAAAATGTTTGCTTTAAAATAGAATTTTATTTGTTTCTTAAATGTAATTCAAATTTTCACAGGCTTGTAAATCCACATTAATTTAACGAACTATATTATTTGCCATTTGTTTTAAGCGGTTATGATTTACTTTATCTTTGTTTAAATTTTAGCTTTAAATGAGTCTGCAAGAAAGAGGCTGTGTGAGGGGTTGTTTGGGCAAAAACTTATAAATTCGTATCCTCCAATCGGCATGAAATTCCCAAGTACTTCGAATTGTAAAAAAGCAACGAAGCATTTTTTCAGAGTTTCATTAAGAAGAAAAATTCCAAATTTTATTGGAGACATATGTTCAAATATGACACCTCGTAAGTATACGTCGGTTTGATCGAATAGTATAAAGTCTAGTGTCATTATTATCGCTTTTAAACCTAAAAAGTAGCTACGTATAAAGAATGGTTCAATGAGATGTTTTCCAAAAAAGATCGCAAGTCTAATTCCTACCGCATGTGCACTTTGAAAGCGTTAATTAGATGTTACCTTAATAAATAGACGCGCGAATCATTATAAATTTTCGTTTCAAATTCAATCATTTGACCTAAAATAACTTCTTAATCAACGTTAATAAGTGCTAGATATAGGAGAAGGGGGGATTAATTAGTTGGATCCACTAACGAAAATATCCACCAAATTCAAATCCATTTACTTGTCTGCTAACTTATTTACAGGATAAATGATGTAAAATTTGGTATTAAGATAATTGGCCTACTAATTAGAAAAGCACTTGCTAATACCGACGTATCAATCTATTTCTTTTTAATTCCAAGTGCACGGTGACTGAACAGTACATTATAATTAAGTATCAAACTAGGATCAAGATGATTACAATTTAAAGTTCGAGCGATTGGGAGGGGTAATAAGAATATGTTCGACTTCCAGCAATTAATCTGCTATAACTTTTTTGTGATCTACTTAATCAATCAAAAAGTAATAGCGAATAAATATAAAGGTATATTTTTTAGTTTGGAAATTAAATTGGCTGGATAACTATAAAATATTGAGTTTTAAACCTGAAATTAAATTAGGCTAGAAGGGATTATGGCTTTTCAAACTACAGGCCTTTCTTTCCCAAATTAATCAATAATCGTTGAAGGACTATTTTTTATATGATTTTATAAATATATTTCTTGTTTCTCGTATTAAGTGGTTGAAAATGTATTAAAAATGAAAGAAAGTCGTTTGAGTGTTCGAAAATTAACAAGTAAAACTTCCTTCTGGAAGGATTATAACAAAAAATATAGATAAATAAGTGCATGATTCGTTTTGCTACCTTATAATAAACTATTTATCCACATGGAAACCTAATTTAAAGAAATAAATGATTTCCTTACCGGTACGATTGTGACGGTTGCAGAGGAATCACTCGAATTCTCCTCCTCCTCCTCGTCCTCTATGTGTTGTCTTTCAGCATATTCCCTTTTCTGGTTCTTCTGTTCTGTCATTAAACTTGATGCCTCATTAGTAACTAAGTCATCCTCCTTGACTTCCTCTTTGAATCTAAGTCTACGCTCTCGCCTTCTCAAATCATGATCGTAATCTGGTGGCTCAATAACCTCCTCTTCAAATCGTACTCGAATTGAAGAGAGTGTAGTGGGAGGTGGTGGAGGAGAAGCTTTAGGGGGTTCTGATGTCGAAATTCTCTCCCCTTTACGTCGCGTACCACGACAGCAGCACCAACATCGCCGTGATTGATGATAATGTTCGTTGTTTTGTGGAGGAGAATCCGTTGTAGCCGAGTTTCCACAGCAGCATCGACAGCAAGGACAACATCCATGGCAATATTTTATGAAAAACGTCGAGACAGATTTGTACAGGCGTTGAGGATTTTGTTGTTTTTGCGTACGCCCAGTTTCAGTTTTGATATTTAGGGAAGTGGAGGAAGAAGAGAAAGAATTTTGAGATTTAGAAGTGCTTCTAGAGGCGTGAAAAATCTTACGAAATCCACTGGAAAGAGTTCTACTCTTTCGGTACCCTCCCGTGTCATGACTATGGTAAATCTCTTGACTTGAACTCCTCTTCATCAGCAAAATTCAAAGATTACTTCTCCTTCTCCTTCAAATGAAGTGAAGTTACTTTTGAATTAGCTCTTTATGTTCGTGGCATGCGTGCCATTGGGATTAGCACTTAACCAATGAGGGAACGTCTAATACTAACAAATCAAATTAAGCGTGCATGGCTATTTGTGACCAGCCGATTGGAATGGGCGGGAAAATAGGATTTGGGTACGGAAAGTCAGATGACCTCATTGAGGCCGATTGCACTTAAAATAACTCTATGACCTCATTTAATGACTATGAACACACGTCATATTATGATCACTTTACCAGTGCTTGCGTTATTTTGATTTCGCCCACTTCGCTAATTGCCAAATTAAGTTGTTAACATGTGCATGAATGTAAAAATAAATCAAAAAAATCGGAAATTAGTTTTGGATAAAAATTGTCGATTACTTTCTATCTTTGACGCTTAGTCAAGGTTAGGACTATAGATAGAGTGTGTTCAATGTAAACATTCATGAACACTTAGAGCACGATTGATGCTCTCGTAAGCTCATTCCTCATAAACTAAAATTTCGGTTATTGGACTTCCGAACCCACACTTGGATAGGTAGAACCACTATTAAGGAATCCATACCTGCTACCATTAGTCAAAGAATCGGTCGATCATGTATTTCATTTTACAGCAAGGAGCCGTCGTTTAGGCAATATGGCTTCTTTCATACTCTCGATGGAATCTAGATCTTTGCAAATTTCGAAAAAGTACTCAACTAAACAATGTATGAGAGCAAATACACATTCTAACTTTTGTTCCTTTAAATTATTCTCCATAGTTAGCTAAAAGCACCCACTTTCTTATTAGTTTTTTTTCAATATCCCAGTATATTTTATCAACTTTCATGAACTACATCAGTACAATAACGTGGATATCATGCTTATTTACTGGCCGAAACAACCGTAACACCGAGACAACTCATTTTTGGTTTTCCATCGTCATGAAATTCCACTACCAGGGTTTTTCGAAAGTTCGCCCACCCGAACAAGCTCCCGTGTGCTTATTTTATTTTGTTCGCTAAATCGGCATTTCAGGGGTCATTCGTGGTTATTCATAATGAAGGCATATTTCATTGTAATAATGGGGCATGTTATGGGTTATTTTACTTTAAACGACCTTTTGTGTTTTTCTCCCGGTCAGTATTGAAAGGTATTTGATCGATCTCATCTGATGACTTTGTCTGTTCGGTCACGTTTTCTGCGCCACTGCAAGTAGGTTGGTCTTCTGCTTGAAAGAAATAAAGGGCTTTAATTCAAGTTCCGATTAATAAATCACCAAGTTACTAGCTCATAATTACTTCTTTTAACATTACATTGTCCTTAAATGACTTGCAATTATTGCCCGGCTAAATGCTTTATTAGAGATATGCAAACGATAAAGTTAGATGAGAACAGTAATGTCCTTTCGAATTTATACAAAGTTTCCTGTTCATGAGATTAAAAAAACTTGATTTCCACACTATTTAAAGGAGAAAATGGGATATATATATATATACACGCAGCTTGATGGTAAACTGGGAAAGTTCATTTCAAGTTCAAGTACGCGTCAAATTATCGGTACTGCGTGAAGTTCAAAAAGCAGCCAAGTGTGTTCTAAAACAGTGACGGCTTAGGAGACGGTGATTGCCATGAAATCTCATTCATAACTCAGGGCTACAGATTACTTCATAGTCACCAGAGTGGAGTGAATACAAGCTTTCTATGACTTATGACTTAAATTTCATATATAAATATTTGTTTTTCATCACCCAAAAAATCGATTTTTGTGTGTGTGTGTGTGTGTGTGTGTGATTTAGCTATCCTAACTTAGCATACATTCAGTGGAATTTCACATATTTTTCATCTCTATTTATCATCTCAGAAGATTATCAATAATCAATTAATAATAGAATAGCCGTTTATTACCAAATATATCATTATAAGGAATATCTATTGATATGTTTAAACAAAATAATGCTTAGGTGAATGACTTTTGTTTCTTAGTTATTTGATTTACAAATAATAAAAAGCTAAGTAAGATCAAGTTTTTTTCACAGGCGGTTTTATCGAGAAAAATAAATGGCCTGAACATTAATCTCACTGCAATTCTATATCAACCGAAATGGAGCTTTTTATGTCCGGTTGGTCTCTTCTTGGAACAGATGTTTCATTTGATTTATTCCGCAGTTGTAAAGCAAATAAGTGAGGCAGAGCGATAAAATTTTGTTTCCCAAGTCGTGATCAACGCACACCAGTTCACAGAAACCGAATTTAATATTTATCACATTGATATAGCTATTCGCTCTATACTTGAAGAAAAAACCGTTTAAAACAGATAGATTTGGGCCTGCACCACTCACAGTTTACAAAACGAGCAATTTAAGAGGCACTTGAAATTAATTTTTCCTCTTTTTATTTATTAGACAGTTTTTGTTTTAAACTAAGTTTCAGTTAACACTATTCCCAAAAATATTTTCTTTGCAAATGGAAATGAAGCTTGTCGTTGTAATTGCACTCGCATCAACTACTGTATTAGCAATAATAATCATCATCGATGAAGTAAATTTTTTCTTGTTTTTACCAACTCTGTTTTTGTTCAAATTTCTGCCGATGCATATTGATTAATCTAAATAAGTATGTAAGGCTTAATATTAAGAATAGTTGTTTATTTGTAAATAAGTGAATTCCAACTTACCATTGCTTTCAATAAAGCCATCAATAGCGATAAGGTGAACATCAGCAGGATCGCGTCTCGTCAATATATCACTGCGATGTTCCGGTGCGGTTGGATATGCGTTAATTTCATTATCTGTCGCATTCCGTTGATTGTGTGGGCGATTGCGATAGGCATTAATTGCCCCTAGTGTAAATGCGCCCATTCCCAGGAGAATTTGGGGGTCTAGAAATTGTGACCAGTCCATCTAATGTAAAGAAGAAATACTACTGATGAAATATAAGTAATCAGAAATTTAAAAATCTCCAATACTATATATTAGGTTGGCTACTAAGTCATTGCCGATTTCAAATAAGAAGGCAAATTCGGAATTTTTGTTTAAAAATATAACTTTATTCAATTAGATGTTGGCCGTTCTTGTCGATGACCTTTTTCCATCGTTCTGGCAGAGTAAAAATTCCCCCTTCGTAAAATGTCTGGTCTTTGCTATTAAAAAACTGAATTAGGTGTAATCCGACATCATCCGCGTTGTTAAAAATTTTACCATTTAAAGAGTTTTGCATGGAACGAAACAAATGGTAATCCGAAGGCGCAAGGTCAGGGCTATATATGGGATGGGTGTGACAAAACATCCCAACCCAGTTCCAATAATTTTTGCCGAGTAACCAAAGATGTGTGGGGGGGGGGCCTTGCGTTATCACGATGGAAAACAACACCCTTCCGCCGATTTGATAATGCCGGCCGCTTATCTTCAATTGCATCCTTCAGTTTTTCGAGTTCTTCAACATACACATTTGAATTTATCGTTTGGTTCTGCGGCATGAGTTCAAAATACAAAATTCATTTGTGATCCCCCCACCAGACTGACAGCATAATTTTTTGTTTTTTGGTGAATCTCTGCTTTTGATACTGTTTGGGCTGGTTGATCTTGCTTCACCCATGATCTCTTGCGAGTAACNATAAACTATCCACTTTTCGTCGCCAGTAACTAGGTTCTTCAGAAATGGATCATTCTCATTGCGTTTCAGTAGCGGCGAATCACAGATGCTAATCCGTTGCGTCAAATGAATTTCCTTTAACTGGTGGGGGATCCATAAATCAAGTTTCTTGACATAACCAACGGTTTTTAATTTTTTCAATGCATGTATGCGACACATTGAGCTTCTCTGCAATATCTCGTGTTGTGCTGTGACGATTTGAATCGATAATGGCCTTGATATGGGTTTCACCCACTTCGACTGGGCGGCCAGATCGTTGTGAATTTTTCAGTGAAAAATCACCGGAACGAGATCTTTCAAACCAATTTCGACACTGTCTTTCTTTTAAGGCTTCATCTCCATATACGGCACATAACTTCTTTTGTGCTTGCGATGCGTTCTTGCCTTTTCGGAAGTAATACAATAAAATGTGTCGGAAGTGCACGTCCTGTTCTTTCATTTTTAAATTGGGATAAAAACAAAACTAAAGAACTAAACAAAAAAAAATTTTTACTAATTAACCTAGAAGCCCATACAGTAAGAAAAAAATATAGGTTAGATGCTCTGGCCACGTTAACAAAACAAAAGGAAGTATAGAGTGAATCTGTCAACAAAAACGGCAATGACTTAGTTGCCCACCCAATATATTGAAAATTAGTACTAATTAGGAAATGAAGAAACAAAATGATTTATAAACTAAAAATAAAAGTTATAATTTTGAAATAAAACTTTACAATGACACATGTTCACTCGCTTTTGGGATAAATTTGAAAGTTTCACAAGAAAGAGTACAAGTGGATAGTAAATACAGAATTTGCCATATTTAAATTGAATAGGCTATTCACGGGACTGGTGTTGTTCTTATTAATGGTCACCAACCATGCTTGGAGGTTCTATGAGGTGTAGTGAAACCGACTCCTGCTACCACCTTACATATGGCCTATTGTTGGTTATCATCATTATCCAGGACTCACTCATTATCGTGTCCGAAATTCCATTAGGTGACTGAATTCAATCTAAATACTCCTTTGGAATGTGAATGGAAGCAGAACATCTCCACTGGAAGAAGACAGGTCGTTAAAATCATGAGTTTGGACGAATTTTATTTGGATGACTTGTGGAGTACTCCATAAATTCTATGAGGACAAGATACCCTCTATTTTGTCTGCTTCGTCTCGACTGAGAAGTGCCAGATTTATTTGTGATCCAGCATGAGATTTACGTTTGTTCAGCAATTTTCCCATCCAGGTTTCTTGGAGACCTTTCCTCCGAGAAGTTAACCACTGATACCTCTATGTGGGCTTGTAGTAGCAAAGCCCTACAGTGAGTACGAACTTCATGGTAGAAGTGACAGCCCAACTTCCGATATCAAGGTGCGCAAACACATCAAACCGTCTGTCATGTTGCTGTCTTCTGCCCAAAGCCTCAAAAGACTTCCTAGCAACTCTCTAATTTATGCAGGTTTGTTTCCGTTGCGAAAGTTATAATCTTTCATGATTCAATTGAATTACATTCTTTATTAGTTCTGATTGCCGTCACGTATGTGAATGAAGAAGAGTTAGAGTTTTAAAAGTAGCACAATATGAATGAACAACTTCAATACATCTAATAAAAATTTAAACAATATTCTGCAGAATTTATCCGATAGTGATGGAATAGAATGAGGGGACGCTTGGTTAGCAAACTGGAAACACTTGACGGCAAAGTGAAGGTAATTGTACCCGGGTCGTCGTGTCTCACATAGCAATCGACAATCAATGGGAAGATCAAAAAATTGTTGCAATTTTAAGGACCTTTCAGAAAAGCGTTTTGCCTATGCTTCTCTTGTGTTTAGAGCGACTTCATGGACCCTCTCCCATGAGGGACTCGAATCTTGCTACTTTCATTTTAGTCCGATATACCCAATGCTGTTAGATAACCAAGTCCTGATCACTAACATGACCAATGGGCATGATTACCGATGTATAATTAATTAATTAATTAATTAAGCAGTCAATATTCGACAATTTATCATTGATAATTTTCAAAGGGCTCGGGTGAAATAGCTCTAGTATATTTATTAAATGACTTTCAGGTATAACAAAAAACTGTATTCTTTAAAAACGTCTACACTTCCGCTTTAATTTTTCGAAGGGATACAACCGCGCTGATTCAAATTACGATGGAGAAATAAGTGCAAAAACTTCAAATTTATGTTGCGGGATAGGAATGTAAATTTTAATGAGGGTGAATTTTGGTGGGGAACAATTTTGATAAAAGCAAAGTCGCTTGAACTCTTCCATCTTGCGTTCTCAACTTATTAACTACTTCAAAGAGAAGGCGATTTATTTTATATAATTTCAAATGACTTTAATTATTCAAATTGTCGTAATGTATCATTGTCTTTTCTTTAATTATTTTGGCCAAATGATATATTTTGTCAAATGTTCTTTAAATTGATAGAGAATGCATTATTAAAAAAATCTATGGAGTTATAATTGTGCTACCCATTATAATTAAATCAACATATTATTTTAATTAAAGCAAGCTAGGATGATGAATCGTCTATGGATAATTGATTTTTAATAGAGGTTAGTTAAGAGTTATATACTCATTAGATTAAAATATAACTAATTACATTCATTACCAACTTAATAATTACTGGGGAGCTAAATAGTCAACCATTACTCTTGCATAATGAATTGTGTATAAAATCAATGATTCCGCTAAACCTTAAAAAAAGAATTTTTAAATAAGTAGTAATGAGTTCGTTTTGTTATTTTGACTAATGCCTTCTTTGTTTCGTTTAGGGTAAATATTTTAAAATAGCTACATTCACCAATACTTTCAAAAAATTATTTTAACATTTAAGTGGCATTTAAGATTATCTAATTTTCAAACTAGAGGTTAACTTAGATTTGTTCTACTTATCGGGTAAAGAAACATACCACAGTTTCTCGTAACGTGCAATGGAATGCGAAATGTAAAAAAATTAATTAATACCAACTTAATTTAAATCATTTTATGGAATTTGATTTTGCCAATTTTATGCAGTGGATATATCACACAATTCTTCTAGCCTAGTATTCTTGAACTCCAGTAGTTAAAACTTTTATTCTAGGCTCCTTAACAAAGCCGTGACAAAGATGACAAAGGCGTATTGTCGGGTCGACCGATTCCGATGACTGCTTAGACTGACAGAGTTTTATTCTTCAAGAAAATAAGGAAAAGTCGTATTGCTGACACCAATTAACCTAAGAATTAAAAGTTTGCTTCAATGCCTTTCTTATCCGGATAACAAGTGTTCTCATTTTGGTTTTTTCCACCATATTTTCAATCGTGAGATGATAATTGAATTTATTTTTTATATTTCTAGCCTGGGGTGCGCGATAGACTTACCTCCATGTGGTGCACCCTGGGCAACGTATTCTCATACGGCTAAAAAGTCTATTAACCGACAGTTGACTTCTCACTTCAAATTACGAAACACTCTTCTCCTGCCCCCCCCTCTCGACTTTTTTCCCTTCGATGCTCGTTCCTCTCTATGAAGCCTGAAGTCAACTAAAGGGCCTGCCATTTGATATAAATAAATATATTTCTTGCCTACTTTGGAATAAAAAATGACGATTATATCAACTAGAATAGCACATTATGTGAATGGAGGAATTAAAATAGATAAATAATGATATCACATTTATATTAATGGAGTTTTTTAATTAACAAATTCTAAATAGAGTTCAGTGGATTAAATATTGACAAGTCTTCTTTTTAATAACCACTACAAATTTTAACGGTAATTTAGCAAGTCGAATTTACTTAAATATACAAAAAAGGAAGATATTTATTGGCTCAAATATAATAATTTAAATATTTTTCAAGGAAATTTTAGTTAGCAAATAACACTACCCTGATTACCAAGATACTTTATTGACTTTCCGATCTCTCTCAAGTCTATGTGAATCCAGGAAATTCAATAAAACTCACAATAATTTCAAGTTTGCATAACTGCTGGGAAGCTAGAATTTGTCTCGAAATATATTTTCATTTAAATTATATAAAAGTTAAAGGAAATATATTTAGAATTATAATTTCCTATCATAATTATTAAATAGATGACTTAAATTTTTTTCCTCAAAATTTGAATAATTTGATTTCAACAAAGCATTTAGAAGTACAAAATAATTTGAGGCAAATTTATTAAAGTATTTATTTACTTGAACTTTGAGGGTGATTTTTTGACGTTTGCACATGTATAAACAGTTTTAGCCAACGCATGCAAAACTGAAAATCCCTGTTTTCGAAACATTTGATTTCAAAATTAATTTAATTAATTTGCTAACCATGACATATTAATGTTAATTCCTGTCGCAAATTACAAGAAATTTAATTTCTAAAATGATTGATTTAAGCGTTTTCTCTCAAAAATAGTGCTAGGGAGAATCAAATTTCAAATATTCATATTCTTTTAAGAAATTATAATCATCAGGGTCCATTAATGTCTGTAACACTAAAACCGTTAATAATTACTGCAATTCAGCAAACAATTCATGAAATTTACACTCTATAACGCTAAATAATAATCCGGTCAATTCTGCAAGATCTGAATAGCAAAATCTATTTAAGAACTACTATTTAATCCGTTTACACCAACTTCATAATCCTTCCCCAACACTTTATTAGGCATTTGACTTTCTGCCTTCAATTAAAAAATATTGAATTTCATAGCATTTCATGGATAGAGGTAATACTAATGTGTGGTAACAATATCGAATGTTGATGATTTAATTAGTTATTTTAAAGACGACTAGCAAACTTGCAGATAGTAGTTTAGTGTGCATGTGATTTTAAGTGAATCACTAAACTTTTAGCGGCGCTTTAGCTCATAAGGAAACGCCAAAACCGCAGACGTATAATTTATTTTAAATATATTTAAATTTTTAGTAGAACTACTTAAGCACTGGAAGGTATAATGTAATTTAAAATTTAAATCAAGTTTAAACGGCTTTTGCGCATACAATTTCAATTCGAATCAGCTCTTTTTTTCTAAAGAAAAGCAGCTGCTCTACACATTCAGGCACCGAAAGGGATTTATCATCTGCAAAGCCACAAATAAATGCAAACCGCACTCCATGCCTAAGATTTACTTAAAGTTCTTCAGATACTCCTCCCCTCCCCTCCCCCCCCCCCCCCCCAGGAGGCAAAAGTGCACACACGAAGTACACTCAACGTTATGATCGGTTGCTGATTATTTTGTCCGTGTATGAATTAATTGAGGAGATTGAGCCATTGTTTGAGTTAACGAACCAATAAAATAAAATGGAAGGAGTTAAAACATTAAGGCAGATAATTCACTGTCAGCTGAAACCTAATGAAAAAAATTACGAAATTAGTTGTTCTGGTACTAACTATATGAGTAATATCGGGCTCGGACAATTCAATATAATATGTTAATCCTAATTCAATAAACTAATTAGCAAGTACAGAAATGAAGCACTTACGCGAGAATTGACGACAGATTGTATATATGGAAGGATTAAGAATAAACGTTTTCAGCAAAAATGCAATGACTAAATGACCCAGTGGTTTATATTTCATAAAACAATTTAAGCTATTTGAACGGGAAGGATCAGTGTAACTGTAATATTTTCACCCAACCTTCATCGTCATGGAGGTTTTCAAAAATTTTCCAACAAATGACTGTTCTTAGGGAGGAAATACACTACAAATTTATTTTTACAATGAAATTTGCCTCAAGATTGAAATCTCAAAAAGTGTCTTTAAACTGCAATTAGCGCATGTTTTTGCTGCAACACCAAAACTGAATGAATTTTTCATTTTCATTTCATTTTTATAACTAATTTGTCTACTTATTGCTTGATCGAATATGTTGTATTATTATTGTGTTTCGTATCAATGCAGATAAGTAGGAGAAAATCCCATTGATTATAAAAAACTGAAATGTAAGATTCATTGGTTAATTCTAGAGCAAATTACTATTGAATAAAAATAGGAATACGTTTTAGTAATACCGATAATATTAATCAATTTTACTTAACACATTGGTAACAAAGTATATCACTCGAAGTTGGTTCAGAGCAGAGATAAACATAAAATAAACGCAGAGTTCTTGAGAAAACAAAGTATCTACTTCCTAATTTGACATCAGTCTCATTTAATCATGTAATTGTCACATCTATTACGAGTTAGAAAGTGAAATATTTAATGATTTGAAAAGCAATTGTCAGAAGAGTAAATTTAAATTAGTTTGGTAAGAAAGCGAAAATATTTTCAGATGTTATGCTAATGCCTCAAAAAGTCATTTCTTTAATTTAGAAGCGGTGAAATTATAAGCATTAGTTACAGACGTTTCATAACGATTCGAATTCGTACCTTTAGAAATCAGAGATCTTAGAAATCGATGCGAATAAACCTGCACCAATCACTATCAATCACTTAGTTTAATACATGTAGGTCTTACCATCTGAAGTTCCTATGAAGGCCATAAGTCCAGGCTAAGGTAGACAAGGTTGTATTTTTTTGGAAAAGGTAAATGTATTTATTTACCTGACCTGACCAAACTCTCAATTGACAATATATGAATTGGTTTATGTGGTCAGATTAAATTGTAAATTAACTCCAGAAGAATAACTGACTACATCGCAAAGATGGAAATAGTAGTTGAAGGCCTATAACCACTTAGGCAGCAAGACCAACCACTTCAAATCAAATCTGAAAAAGATGAATATGAAATGTCATTAAAGAAGATTGGAATCGAGGCCTACTTGATGAATATTAAGATCTTTAATGATAATGGAGATTTGGTAGTTAGGTTGTTTGCAACTCTCGATTTACCAACGGAAATAACAAATGCTGATTAGCCGCAGATAAAATTTTATCCATTCTATATTAACTGATTTATCATATAGACCATTAAAAACGGTAGCTAAATTTGAAGGTAATTGTAAATTAAGTTGGTAAGATACAAAAAAGACTATTTCTTTCAAAAATTTGTATTTAATTAGAAATGTAAATTTGAGTTAAATTTTTATATTATATTATTATATTATATTATATTATATCTGTCTCAAACCATTTGTTCTAATTTTGACAATGACTATCTTAAGATTCTTGCCAATTTTCTTCTTAGAAATTAATATACCATTACTTGCCATTAATTAATATAAACTCGATGTTAAGCTTAACAAACCATAATGGTACTAAATATTTGGCGCAAATCTACGCAAAAAATTCTTTTTGTTTGTCAAAAGGGCCTTGTTCTTCATGAAACAACGGGAAGCAAACACCAATTCTTGGGAAAGTCTTCGCTGCTTTATTTAGCATAATGAAAATTAGTTCCTTCCCATTATTTGTGTATACACTTGACTTACACAGTCAATTAGAATGCAGCATGTGGGTAAATGCACCAATTTGCTTTCACTTTAATTATTTTTATAAATTACTGGAAAAAATGAAGTTCGCAATGAAATTAGCTTTTTTTGCTCATTATACGCAAGTGATAAATAGATCCTTATTTGCGTGTAAAAAAACTAACCTAACTCTGTCTGATGCAATCAGTGGGATTTAAAACCAACCAAAAGGTCTTACACTATTGCTGGAACATTTTCAAAGCTAGTAAATGGTTTCGGAGATTTGATGTATGATTCTCTTGCAAAATCATGGCATTAAAAGAGGTTATTCGGCTAATTCCGTCCCCCTCCCCCTGAGAATTTGGGCTTCTATGAAAGCGTTCCTTGATTTCTTAAGTTTGAATTTTCCTTCGTGGCCCTTGATGTGTGTAAGAACTGAAAATGAAATTCGAAATATTTTTTTACTTAAACCCTTATGATTAAATAATTTATTCTTCGGTTATGCCACACTATGGTAGCCATAATAAGAGCAAAGCCACCTAATACATTTAATGTTTGCATAAATTAAACCAATGTTTTTGCAACTTCAATAAGGTCAGTGTTTCAAAAATGTGACGGCCTGTAATAAACTTAAATGTCCAATCACCTGAAAATCTACGTGTTACGCAATACATCCTAGTGTATAGTTAAACCTCAGCAACATTACCGGCACGTGTTTCGCCTAGTAGTAGATTAAGGGCAATTCCTCTTTAAAGTTGAAAACAACCAATACCAATTAAAGTTTCTACTCACCACTACGCGTTATTATCCCACCACTAGCCGTGATTTATATATATATATATATATATATGTATGTATGTTAAAAGAGTAATTTATAGGATAAGACAACAGAATTCATTCAATTGACAGTTTCACATCATAAAATACAGAAAAACAACTCCATTGTGCATGATAAATTAAAATGATTAAATAAAGTTTTAACTCACTACGGGATCCATGGTTAATTTAATTTAGTCGACTTAAATATTTTAAATATATAAAAATAATTATCGCTTAAATTACACCATGACAATTTTCATTTGCCTATTAAAATAGATGAAGATACACAGAATTACCCATATGTGCTATTTTATATGCATTAATCTGTTTAGAAGCCATGGAACATGTGATATTTATGGGAAACTTCGTGGTAATTTAGGAATGATAAATGCTTATGAGGTGAAATGTAATTGCAAAACGCCATATATATGTTAAAGCTATAAAAAAATAAATTATAGGTTTTATAATTAATTTTAATAAAGAAATATTGATTGGTAAGACAAGTCTTTTAGATATCAAAATAACAAAGAAATAAATTTAAATCAACGATTGACTTACTGTAAACTGAAATAAACCCTCTAGACGTGTCCAATTTTGATACTTCTATTGAAGAATAGTATCCTTGCTTGTGATGTGAAAATTTTGAAAGGGATAGTAAGCGAAATTGAAAGAAGCTGTAAAACGTAGATGACTAAAGGCGTTTTATCTACTGTGAACCTCCCGAATTTCTGATCGTGCAGATTTGAAGCCCAGTGGGTGAACATATCTACACATGGGATGTGACCTTGCAAAGCCACCTATGAGAGAACGACATTTGACCGTAAAAGTAGTATGCTAAATGTGCGTTTTCGACAATTCCAAGAAATGTCAAATGAGTTGGCTAGAATAGCATAATATAAACACACGGATTGTTCACAATAAATTGCTATAAGAATTTATCTATATGCATTTCAATATGCAGTAATAATTCAGTTTGGTGTGATTATTTTACAGTAGTTTAAAAAGATTAGAAATTTCGAAAAACGAAAGATTAATCGCAGTCTCTATCGGTAAAAAGTTGTACATTATCTTATTTTTACTGACGAAAAGAAGTTTAGATGATTCTTTGTTTTAATTCAATCTTAAATGCTGCAGAATAATAGTTACATTCTGATTTTGTATCAAATAGAACTAAATGATCAATTAAAACAAAATATTGGTATAATTCGAAAAATCCAAGATTCAATAAATGATGTTAATAACAATTCGGTTCCAGAGACAAAGTTTAGATCTCTTCTCATGAATTTGCACTGGGATGTCATGATACAGAGATTGAATATTAATGATTAAAATGCTAAGTTTATTGGCCGACGATCAGACAATTTTATTATCAATTTTATTTTTATTTCAAATGGTAGGCGTTTTGATAGTTATCATTGAGAGGGAGAGAATAATGATCCACAGATGTAACAGAGAGAGAAAAACAGACAAAAAGGCAGGGAAAAGGTAGGGTGAATACTCTGGAAGGGGTCAAATATGGCATAGAGTGGGGTGATGGTAATTTGAAGTCAGAAGTCAACTGATGGTTAATGGACTTTTTTGCCGTATGAGCATACGTTGCTCAGAGTGCACCATGTGAAGGTAAGTCTATCGCTCACCCCATTTTATTATCATAAAATACTGTAAAAACTACAGTTACTAAAAGGAGGAGAGGGTAAAATTTATCTTTCATGGGTACATTTCTGGGCCACTTTGCCATTGTCATCTTCGGAGTTCATGTGAAGTTCATTTCTACCTAAGACAGTTGAGAAAATTGTGCTCATTTTCATGAGCAGATATTTCAGTCTCTTTTAGTTTCATGCTCACTTATTTCATTATCCAACTCCTAATTACCTGATCCCAGAAAACTACCAACTTTTGAAACTGCGTAACAGCAAATTCATATCTCAGTATTAACGTCTCTGAAATCAGTTAAATATTCTTAAGTCTGCGGAGCACAATACGCTGCTTTAACCCAAGATGAACCAGCCAAGCTAAAATTCCTACTGCCTCTGGATGAGGGGTGGTATTGTATTCTGATCTGATCTTATGAGTGACTCGGGTTCTATTAACTCCCATGTTAACAAGAACCGGTGGTCACCTACACCGCTAGATGCACACCGATTGGCTTTTTTCTCATCATTCTTGGCTATTCAGAGGCGCTCATTAATCACTCCAATTAGAATTTAATTTGTAAGAATTAAATTAAAATAGAGACGAACAGAGTGAACTAGAATGGAAATGGCTTTCAATGCCATATGATGAATGTGCTTCGAAACATCTGGTACGGCATTCCATCTGCTGTAGGCGTTATACCGATTCAAACAACGAATTTTTGTTTTCCCCGTATTGATTCGATTGGTACGATTTATTTCGGTAAACTGTTTACCATATTATACAATTCACATTCAGTATATTTTTAAGTATTAGAGAGCATTCAATTTCATTAATTTGCTATTTCTTCATTATTTTTCCTTTCTTATTAATAAAATATTACTAAAATCACAAAGCGAGAAAAAAATGTTAACTGAAAATATTAAGGCTCCTTAAGCACACAGTGCTCTCAAGGCCGACCAAAGGAATCTCGTACACACTCGAACATTCTGGAAGGTGAGAACATTCGTAAGTAAACCTCAAGCCAATAAGCAATCAATTTTATGCAACGCAAAATAGTACCGATTGTGGCTAATGGCCATGCAAGTCGTTAGTTTTACAAGTGATGCAATAAAGTCTTATCACTTTATACTTTCGGTTTTCTCGCTACCATGACCGTGGCCTTGGTAACTTATGAAGGAAACATCGATGGTATTGGGCTCTGTTAGAGGCTCGTTCTATTTACCTGCAGCTAGTTAGACTTCTAAGTGGATTATCCAAGTTCAGGAAGATGTTTATTTGTGTAGTGTCCCCTATTGGCCCTTTTTCCTTAACCCGACTTTACATGATTGCAAAATTATGAAAAATGACATTAATGTAAATAAAATTCGTATTAGGAAAGGACATTGCCGACTAAATGGTAGCACTAAAGTATGCGGAGTGCACAACGCCGCTAGTGCTGAATCAAGAAGTCGCGTGCGTACGCGAATAGTCTGCGGGGTGGTACTGCTCTCGAAGCGAGCAGGTGCGCATGAGTGCCCTTACAGCACGCTAATAACTTAACCGTGTGTCAGTAGACAAAAGCTGTTATAAACGCTGTTCTTTCCATACACACGGTGTCCGCCGTATTATTGAGGTAGGTTACCCAAATTTAGTAGCTATTTTACACCTAGGATTTCGCCAGAGAAAATCGTTGAGATTTAATCTAGCCCTGGTTGTTCAGTATCCGTTGCAGTTAGGAACCCGATTAGAACATTTCAACATTTGTCCGTCAATATTTGTTTATTTTTTTTGAGTGCCTGTTTAATTCAGAATCGAAAATAAAATTTTATTTGAAATAGAATGATATAATATTTGTGTTTCAAGAAGTCAAATGCACATATTAGGACTATTTTAAATATTAAAAACAAAAGAATAATTAATCGTGGTTACGACAAACTAATTAGCATTTCATATGAAAATAGCAAACGAATTTTAATATTTGCTGTTGTTTACTTTTTATTCGCTGGAATAAGGTTCAATTTAATTGGTTTATTTTTCAGGCAACGGGATGATTCAAAGTCAATCGCGTTGAAATATTCACGAAATTTATATGTTGTCAGCGTAATGTGAAGTTTTGTTAACTGATGTTCGAGTACCAATTCGTTAACAACAATAATACTAACAATAAAAGCTCATATTAATTTAACTTTAAAGTCTGCCAAAATCTATCAGTCGAAACTCAAGACCACAAGTTTTGAGTTTGAGTACGAGCTCTTTTATGATGTTGATGGTTGAGAAGGAAATTATCTGCTCCCACATTATATATATCCCGATAGTATAGGTGCCTTAAAAGACAGAACAAGGTAAGTTTGAGGACCAGTTATCTCCCTTGAATTAATAGGAGGGTAGGGCAAACAAGTGGATGAGAGTGGCTGGAGGGACTTTGGAGGAAAGATGGGGTGTCAATAATGAAAATGTTTATAAGAAACAGGCCAATTGGGGTACGATTGGAAGAGTGACAAACTTCATTCACTTTATTCATTACCAAGACAATAACAAGTAGAGTAGAGCTGTGAGTTAGAATGCACAGGTAAAATAAAGGTACCTCCACATTCAGAACCAAAAGTATCGGAGATGTCAATGGAGGGCAAGTTTTTGGTTGTTTCTTATTAATACATACTTTGTCATTGACGTCAAGGTGGTCACGTCATCAGCAAGCAATGATTGTGGTGCAGGAGGAGTTTCGAGAAAGTGTTATGTCAATTAACTTCTGCTGAAATATCACCTACTTCTCTCCCCTATGTCAGCATTGTGACTATGTGCAAGGAGGTGGAGGGGGGGGATGATTTCAACAATTTTAGTTCATAACATGGTGCTCTTTACTAAATATTGAAAGGGAAATTGTAATTGAAGAAGGCTATATATTTTGCCGTTCTTAAGGAAGAAATATTTAATTTGGATAGTCAGCTTGCTTGCTGAGATTGGAATAGGTGAGGACAGCGACTGTCTCGTGCATTCCCAAGAGACTTTTAATGTGGTGCTGCAATTGGAGGAACGTAGGTTAGTCAATAAAATGCATTGAATTAGCATTGAATTTGTCTTCTTGGATGACAAATTTCCTGGCATTTTTAAGTGGTAAGGGTGTGGCGTATTAACGGTGTTCTCCAGGGCATACAATTCCACACAAGGATTTCGCCTCTTTCCTAGTTCCTTACCTATGATTACTGACTACGGCATTCTGTTCTCATACGCTTGCTCTCTCTCCTGCATGACTCCTTCCAGATCTTACACCATTTACCTTTCGATGGAGCTTTAACTTCGTATGATTGTGTGTGTGTGTGTGTGTGTGTGTGTGTGTGGGCAAGCATATGACACACGGTGCTTCAACTGCAACAGAAGCCCAAGATCGGCAAATTAAGATTTCCTTGAGTTGAATAACTATTATATGTTCAAAAATGATAGTTGAAGGGCTTTTTTAAAACTATACACAATAATGCACATTAACAATTCCCTCTTAAAAATCCACCTCATTTGTAAGACAAAATGTGTTGCATCTGGGATAGCATATAGAAACGGTAGAGGTAGTAATCAATTTTCAGTAGTTCATGGGACTAATTAGTCACATAAAGCAATCTTGTACCGCACATTCAAAATTTCACACTTCATGATCTGCCACGTAGATTTCCCCGCTAAATCCTGTCCATGGCAACCCCTCTTCATGGAACTGTAGTTTAACTATGCCCGTCTCTCTTGGCATTTCGACTACTTTTCCCATTCATGGATTGGAAAATAGACTAATTCTATTTTGCGCTAGGCAGGCAAAATTTATTGCGGCGATGGAAATATGGGAATGGGGGGGGGGGGGG
>UZAE01012042.1:0-31700 GCA_900617975.1 Rodentolepis nana
ATGAAGGCCTTATACCGATATCGAAGATGATGACGATTATGGGAAAGAAAAGTGGTCCAGAAGCGCATGCATTTGCTATCAGACGAGACAACACTCGGATTGACCGCTCCGAGATACGAGTATTCAGCGCATCAAAGGAGGCCAGAACTGCTCGAATAGAAAACAGCGACGCCGAAAATAGTTTTTTCGAAGTCAAGGAAGGTCCGAGGTATGCAGCAGGAATAGCAGAGTGAATAAACATAAATTAAAAATATAATCTTATGACTAAAACGGCAAAAAATTTTACTTGAAACTTTAAACGCGTTTTTCTCATAACTGTTTTTAATCTGATACCCACGATTTCTCAGGTTCTGCCAAACTGATTTTCTTGAAATTTTAAGAGTCTTCTTTAGGGACTTGTTTATGTCCGGAATTACTGCCATTCCCAAATTTTCACTTTTACTATTTTTAAAAAAATCGAAGAATGTTCAAAAAAGTGGTACAAAAGTGGTTTATTTTTAAACAGTCCCCATTTTGTAAAAATTATTTCTGTAACTTTTCCGTAGTTTCAGACATAGCAGCATTATTATAAATTAATAATCTTTTTTATTTTTTGATTTCAGATTGCTTGAAGATTTAAAATCGTGGGTATTGTCATGCACCATATTTTTGGTGCGCCCCACTCCATCAGCTGATAACTAACGGAGTTTAAAATTGTTTATTTTTTTATTTTTTTGCATGCTTCTAAGGTGAATAAATAATGTATAAATAATTGATTGTAAAAATATAGCTGTCTTTTTTACAGCACTTTAAAAATGACCTAAAATTCATGTCTCTAGACCAGAATACCCCCTTAATTAATGGGTGTTTACATATTGAATCTAACTAAGCGATTATTTGTAATATCATTATTTATCTTTAGCCACTGTGATCATTTAAATAAATTCTAATAGCATCCAAGTCTTAGGTAATTATAAGCAATGTGTATTTTTTCATTAATGAACTCAACGTGCTTATTGCTGTTTTTTACGAAATTGCTATATATATTCATAAATAATGAAATAATTATTTAGTGGAAAGCAATAACTTTACACAAGGGCTAGTAATATGTGAAGCATTTACAGATACAAATGGAAAAGAACTTTTATGGATAGGATGCATTAAAATCGATGAACTCACTTGTTTCTAAACTTGCAATACATAAAAAACGTAAACTGAGAGAGTTAATGGTCAAATGCGTTCGATTTAACCAACTTTTGACATAGACTTAATTTTTTGCAATTGTATGCAATTTCTTAAACCCATATTTATCTATATTTATATATATGGGATGTGCGATAGGCTTACCTCTGTGTGGTACACCCTGGGCAACGTATATTCATACGGCAAAAATATTCTATTGACTGGCAGTTGACTTCTCACTTCAAACTACCATCACCTCACTCAATGCCATATTCGACTACTTCCACAGTACTCACCTCACCTTTTTTCTCCCTTTGTGTTTGTCTCTTACATCTTTGAAACACTCCTCTGTTCACCCCCTCTCTCGACTTTTTTTCACTTTAATGTTCCTTCCCCTCTGTGAAGCCTGAAGTCAACTAAAGGGCTAATGATAACCATCAAGTCGCCTGCCATTTGATATAAATAAATAAATATTAAGGCATGTGTCTGGACTGATAACGAAATTTAATTTGAAAATACTTTGTTAAGTCAGTTGAACTTCGATTTTTATTATTTGTTCTACCTTACCAAATACTCGTTTACTGTAAATATATACATAAGAAAGTATCAATAAACAGGGAAATGTAAAATTAATTTTTCTTTTTTCATTTGGTTTATTGTATGTGCAATCAGAATATAGATTAACACCAGACAAATGAGAAATTATTTCTCTTAAAACGGAGTAAATTACTTAATTCTAATTCTTTTTTTTGTGTAGTTAATTACTTATAATTTAAATAAATTATGTATCTTGGAAGACGCCTCGTATTCTTCCAGGTGGATCTCTTATTTCATTCATGAGGCGAGAAGATGCCTTCGTATGAAAAATGTTGTAAAGAATTTTCATTGGGCAACACTAGTGGAGATAAATTTTATTTTTTATTCATTTTTTCTTCCAGCCATTGCATTACCCTTCTGATCATTAATTATTTTGCTTCGCATTTCCAGGTCATGATTTATTGTCGAAATCTCACAATAAAAAACGACACTGTAAATGCAATCAAATTCTTTTTTTTCCAATATGAGCACTGATTTAAGTTTATGCAAAGAAGCAAACTTTTTCTGGAATAATATCAAACCCAACATTTGTTGAGGTAAAATTGTTTCTTTATTTAATTACAATTCCCTTTTTATTTATGGGATTTATCTGATCAACTCAAAATGGTCTTTCCAAAACTGAAGAAACTTTGTCTGCTCAATGTGATTGGATTTTTAAGCAACCATTTAAAAAATAGGGATAACATTAGATAAGAAAAGTTTGAATTTAACAAAGTTGCCCTATTCACTCATTTAATCATGAGCGACAGATCAGTAGGAACAAAGCCCAACGTAGATTTCGACCAGTTTGGGGAGCATTTAACTAATGGTAAGATAACTTAAATCTGCTAACAGATATGAAATGGCCAGCTAGTTTTTTGTCATCTTATTCTCACAACTGATTTTATGTGTTTTAAATTCAATTTTTTAGAAAATTATTTACAGAATGAAAAGAGAAATAAAATTGAAAACGAGAATGGGAAACTCTGCAACTGCGGACCTTTATATTTTCCAGAACCCGCCTCTGCAAACTCTACACCACGAATTTGTTTTACTACTCACCAATTAACAGAATTGGAGAAGGAATTCCATTTCACTCCCTATCTCAATCCGAAACGTCGCTTAGAAATCGCAGCAGAGTTAGGAATCTCGGAAACACAAGTAAAAATTTGGTTTCAAAATCGTCGTATGAAAATGAAGCGTCAGAAATGTAACAGGCGCCAATAATGTCCACTTTTTTTCATTCTTTCCTCATGTAAATTCTTCCGTCATGCGTGTCTTGTCCGGAATAAATGCTTCATTTTTATTGGCTTTTCTGTAACATCCCCATTTTTGTAAATTTGTTTCAATACCTATTCCATACACAGATAGGTAAACTATTTATTTATTATTTATTCAAATGGCAGGCGTTTTGATAGCTATTATTAGCCATTTAGCTGACTTCGGGCTTCATAGAGGGAAGGCCATATAGCTGACTTCGGGCTTCACAGAGGGAAGGTTCCTCGATTTAGCGGACTTCAGGCTTCACAGAGGGAAGGTTCATCAAAATAGCTGACTTCAGGCTTCACAGAGGGAGGGTTCATCAAAGTAGAGAAAGCAGGGGTGGGGAACAGAAGAGCGATTCACAGATGTAAAAGAAGGGTTTACAGTGGGAAGGTTCATCAAAGTAGCAGAAAGCCGAGGGGCCTTCACAGAAGGAAGGTTCATCAAAGTAGCAGAAAGTCCAAGGGTTGGAACAGAAGAGCGATTCACAGATATAAAAGAGGCAGACAAACACAAAGATAGAGATAAAGGTAAGATGAGTACTGTGAAGGGGTCGAATATGACAAGCAGTCGGGCCATGGTAGTTCGAAGTCAGAAGTCAGCTGCCGGTTAATAGACTTTTTTGCCGTATGAGTATACGTTGCCCAGGGTGCACCACGTGGAGGTAAGTCTATCGCACACCCCTGATAGGTAAACTTGAATGCAGAATAGTTTGAACACTTTCATTAAGAACGAAATTGCTGGTCACTTCGTATTTAACAAATATCTTTACTGCAGCACTAATTTACGTAAAAGCCCATATTTAAAAGCAATAAATTTAATTAAAAATCCCAGAGATCACACCACTAGAAATTTTATTATAAATTGAGCAATTATTTCACTCGTTTACGAAATATTTTTGTGCTAATTGGTTAAAAGGCAAAATTTCAGAAAATAAATATACTATGAGATGTGCAGTGAACACTACATACATATGCCCTTGGCAGAATCTCAGTAATCAGCTTAGATGCTTAACTCTCTTTACTCAAGTACAATTAGTGCCCAGCAGTCCTCTAATATAAATTTGATCCCAAGATGAACAAGGCCACGTCCAAAGTAGAAAGAGCCTGGACAGTGTCGTGTATAATGAGGCTAGAACGAAAAAATTTCCAGTGTTTGAATAGAACTAACGCTACGCTGAAAGAATATTGGTTGCTGATTGGCTGGGAGTTGTCTGCAAACACGACCGCTATTGTTTGATACCCGATCGGTAGCACACCCACCTGGGGCTCCTTTGGCCAGCCTTAGAAGCGTTACACACTTCACAGATGTTATGGCCGGAGACGGTGCTGATCCCGTAGTTGTTGGTGAAATCCGTTTAGATAGAACACATTGTTAGGAGCCCTCCGCTATAGAGTATGCTAAGTCAGTCTTACCACAATTAAAAAATCTACATTAGGAGCCAAGTCAAATGTTATTATTAATTGTTTTGAAATTGGTAGGAAGGGCCACAGGTGTGCTAGAGCAAAGTTGAAGTCTGCGGTAAAGTTTGACTTGATATATCGGCTCTTAATTGGATAAACTCTTCTTTCAATTTACCACCTTGAAGATGTCCTAGACTTTTGGCATAGAGTAAGTTCTAGATGATTTCCAGTGTGTCATTGATTATATCTGTGTAAGCATACCTGTGACTCCTCCAATCCTCAACTTAGGAAATGGAGGCTGATAAATTTGTGCCCAAAGGATGGGGTTTGGTCAGCCTTGATTGGAGGATTAGAAATTTAATACGGTGAGACTGACAACTTCTTGATATCCTTCCCATTGCTTAATGAAAACACTACTGAGAAAATCCCAAACCGTTTTGGACAAAGAGTAGCATCATGGACCCTTATTGGTGAAAAACTCAAATTATTCCGCTCTCCATGTTGGGCATATTTAACCAGTGCTTTTGGCCATTCGGATCACTAGGTGCACGCTGATTCCGATCGAACCCGTAGCCCCTAAAGGAGTTGACGTGCGCGGTGACAAATGTAACCACCGAGGCACTAAAGGAAAGAAAGCTTGACTTTGCAAAATGAGCCTTGTTAAAATCTCCATCTCAACTCATGTAATTGATATACGAATTTCAATTTCTTCCAGAAAGTAATTAGTGATTGGTAAGCAGGCTGATAGCACGAAATTTTCAGTAAAAAACTGTCAAACCAGACAAGATTGAGGAAATTTAATTATAGAACATTAGCACGAATGGTATTTGCTGAATATTTCGGTGGTAGATTAAATTGATAATAAAGACTAAAGCATCAAAGCACGTCTTGGGCTTCTTAATGAAATAAATCATGCTAATATATTTCCTCAATTTTATATAAATAAGATAAGAGACTCGTGTGGAAATTTAGCTCTTTACGTCAAAAAGAGATTTCATTTTTCCCTGTTGCTAGATGTCCATTCTAATTACGCTTTGATTTCTAGTATTCATTTGAGAAACAAGAAAGAAACAACGCTTCAATTCGCTCTAAGGTTTGTTATAATTTGATATTAGTCGCTAAAAGTCCCATTGTTTCATTATTAATGAAAGTAAATAGCTTTCAGTAATAACCTAAATCTGACTGGAAGAGGAAATAAGCATCTAGCAATAATGAAATCGTCTAATAATTTCGATTCTACGCAGGTTTTCTAGCTTGTGGAGCTCTCAATACTCTCAAGGTTGATCAGAGGAATCTCATATGTGTTAGAACATTCTGGAAAGTACGTCCGTATGTACGTAATTCCATTTAATAGCTAGGCATGTTAGTAATCTGCCCACGAGTACAGTAAATACTTTCCACTTTGTATGTTTTGTGGCCCGCCACTATAAATACTCATTCATTAATAGACGCTTACCGTCTTCATTACTAAATCAAGTCAAATACATCTACACTCCTAGTCTATATGCGAACTTAAACTAAGACGAGATCAATAAAGAATTAAAATTTAAAAATTTTTTATTATGGACGACACAGAAACACTAAGGTTGGTATCACGTCTCTGGTAAACTCAAGATTTCAAAGCACTTCATTTCTTACATTTGAAGCCTCATAAAGAAGAAGCATTCTTTCGCCATTAAGATTCGACTTCCCTCAGCTTCGATTCATTTATTCAAAAACTTACCAAAGAAGTATAAGTTAATACTATTTGCATAATTTTAATTTTTATTCCCTAAAGCTTATTTAAACAAAATCAATTATATGCTTTCAAAAATGTGTCAAGTTGCTAGGTTTGTTAAGTCACATGTTTTGTCTGTTCTCCTAATATGGCCTTGAAGCTTAGATTACTTAACTAATATCTCTAGCGGTAAGTAAAAAAACTCTAGAATAACAAGTAATTAGAGAAATGTGAATTAAAGTATGTAAACTAAGTTGGTCGAAATTATCGTTCATATAAATGTTCGATAAAATTAATTGCTGACGTTTAAACTATTGGAAATTAAATATATTTTACTTCCTACAAGTACACGGGGCAGGGACATTTGTTTTCTATTACCTTTGCTTTAAAATGGTAAGTTGTGCATTTAGAAGACCAACCTGAAAGCTTCTGTTTGGGGTTGAGACAACAGGGACATTATTTCTTCAGGATCCGTCTATGGTTATACACTAATAACAATGTACCTTGAGGGAGATTAGACTGCATCGCCTTTTCATTTAAGTGCTTAAAAGCTGTTCTAATTCGCCGGCCAATATTCTATGGAATATCATCCAAAACGTCAATAGATTATATTTCAATTTCCTTTAATTTATTGCAGAGTACTATAATTTAATTCATCATTAATTGTAAAGATTCCAGTGAGGCATGTAAAAAAACCCCGTGGGAAAGACTCTACAAGTGAAATTTTTCAAGCACTCTCCATAGCGTATTTAGGATAAAACAAAACGTGTTGATTCAAGAAAGAAAACTATGTGAGTGTGTCAAATATTTTCTTGAAAACACCATTGTGTATTTGTAGGCATGATATGCAGGACTTGTCGGAAGAGTGCGTCATTACTTTTGAATCTTAGTTGTACTTTAAGGAAGTATTTAGAAAGTACAATTTTCAAAGTAAAATCCAATATGAGAAAACTATTATTTGAGTTGGAGAACCTAAACGAAGGAGTAAAAACAAATTTGTAGCAATGAATTACTTTAAATGAAAATCACGTTCTTGTTTGTTAAAGCTCATAAATTCCCCATTTTTTCTCAGGATGCAACCATATTTCGGACTATTACGTCATATTTCAAATCATGAACCAATTTAATGTAAGTACATGAAATCGAAATTTAAAAAGGCGAAAACATTGAGAGAAATATTATCCATTAAATTATCGTTCAATTGGGTGTCTGTTATTACTAAAAGACCATATAAAAAAATAACAGTAACGTTTTAATTTTTCAAATTACAACTACCTACTAAAGGAGGAGACCGTAGCATTAATTATTTTCCTTAATAGATCTTTATTTATTTATCGATTGCACAACTAAATACAATGTCCATAACTTTAGAAAAGAAGTGATAAGACGGAATTCGACATAGAATATTAGTTTTTGTATTAGTCACAAATTATTAAAAAAAGAATATAGAATGTTTTGAAATACAAATCTTACTTCATTAATAAAAATACCACTGTCAAACTCCTGTATAAATTCCAACAATATGCTGGAGCCAATTAGTGAATATGGTTATTTCAATGAATGAATGGGCAACAATCATAAAATATCTTCTTTCTTCAGGGACATTCATCAATATTTCGCGGTGCTTTCAAAGCTAGTATATAAAAAGTTTAAAACTTATTTAGGTTGTCGAAAAGTAATGCCATTCTTGGGTTTATTTGATAATACTACTTCAAGGAAGCTGTTTTGCCAAATTTAATTCGATTTTCATTTCTAGTAATTGTTATCAAATATTTATTGACATTAATGTATATTTAAATTTGCCCTCCAAAACCGCTCAAATAAAACAATAATAAGAAAATAAATTTTATCAAAGATTAATTCACTCAATAGTTTAGAATATCTAATTGAATTTGTATTAACGAATGAGTCTAAAACCGTAAACCGTTTTAACATATACTCGCGCCCCCGCATTGTTTAAGTATTTAGCGAATTCGTTTGCGCTTTCTGTGAAGATTCGCCAAAAAATGTTTGAATTCACTAAAGTTATTTTGAGTAAACTCTCAACAGGAGCATCAAAAAGCGAAATAGTCGGTACTGATTTAAATCTTGAATTAAAAACTGGTCACGAATGCGGTTTGACTTTTAAAAAGTAAGTTGATTTATTTCTTTCAAAATTCAGGTCCGACAAAACCATTTTGTTCTTGAGCGTTAAATCTGAACAGCTCAACAGATGCCTAGAGAAGGATGTTTTCATTAACGTTAATAGCTCACAGTATCTGTACATAATGACATTCTCCGATTCTGTTCAGATAGCCCAGTTTATGGTAGGTTTAATTGTGGTTTCTCTACTGTTCAGGAAGCAATTTCTGATGTCGCAACGAAGGATCAAAATGATCGAAACAGAGGATCTGTTTTTGATGCAAGAACTGACACGTGGTCAGCTGTCCAGTATTTTCAGTTTTACAGTTACCTCGGCCAGCAACAAAACATGATGCAGGTAAGAAAAGCAATAGAAATTGATTTTTTGAACCCTTTCTCTCTAGGATTATGTAAGGACATCCACCTACCAACGTGCAATTCTGGCTAATTCGAAAATCGATTTCCTCGACAAAATTGTCTTAGATGTAGGTGCCGGTTCTGGAATTCTATCCTTCTTCGCAATTCAAGCTGGCGCAAAACGTGTATACGCAGTTGAGGCTTCCAATATGGCTGAGCATTGCAAGGTTCTTGTTCAGGCCAACAATCTCTCAGATCGTATCATTGTTGTCAGGTAATTTATGGCCGTATATTTGTATCTGTCTATCGTGTTTATTCACTGTTTATATACATTTGCAGTGGCAAGATTGAGGAAATTACCCTACCAGAATCTGTAGATGTCATAATCTCTGAGCCTATGGGCTACATGTTATATAACGAACGTATGTTAGAGACTTACGTTCATGCTCGAAAGTTTCTTGCTCCTCAACATCGTGCCAAACGGAAAAATGAGAATGGCTCAGCAGATACCGAAATGCATGATGCATCCACTAGTAGCAATGCAGAGGAGGTTTTCGCTCTGTGCAAACCCGGTGTTATGTTCCCCTCTGTTGGAAAGATGTTTATTGCTCCGTTCTCTGATGAGGGCCTATTCGCTGAGCTCTATACTAAATCCAACTTTTGGTATCAACAGGTCTGTCGTTAACGGTTCGAACCTTCCCCAATACCAGACTATTATGCTCTCTTAGCTAATTTTCCCTTTTGTAGAGCTTCCATGGAATGGATCTGACTTCCCTAAGGGAGGCAGCTGTGAAGGAGAACTTCAGCCAACCCGTTGTAGACACCTTTGATATCAGCATTTGTCCCGTCAATGATCCTTGTGTGGACACCGTTGACTTCCGAAGCGTTGCAGAATCAGAACTCGCTAATATTTACATTCCTCTTGAATTTACCATCAACCAGTGCACAACTGTCAGTATTTGCTATTTCCCACTTCCTTATTCTGGTCACAAAATATAAATATTGTGTTTTGTTCATAGATCCACGGTCTAGCCTTCTGGTTCGAAGTAGGATTTTTGGGATCAGAGGCGGATGTTTGGCTATCTACTTCGCCAACAGAACAACTTACACATTGGTATCAGGTGGGTATAGTGATGTGACTCTGTAAATTTGTTGTTTTATGGCTTTCTCTGTGTATTTATTATATAACTATTTCTTAAGAGTGACCTGCTTCTCTTTTCCCATGTGTTTAGGTACGCTGTTTACTTGGAAATGCTCTGCTTGTACAAGAGGGACAAGTGTTGACAGGCCATGTCAAGATGGCTGCCAACTCTCGTCAGTCTTATGATGTGGAAATTGAACTTGTGGTACCTACCACTGGCATAAAGGTGCGTTTTCCTGTAAACTTATTTGCAAGGCATTAATCCTTTAAAGGTTGTGTTGATCCACTGAATAAGATAAATGTATTGGGTAAAAGATATACGAGTGTAGTAATCACGAGCTCATTTAATTCACCAAGTATTGGAAACGTCGTTTTCTTGAGCAGCTCTAATTAATATCCTTAAACATTGCTAATTTTAGTATTCGATTAAGATCACTACTTTTCACGAATCCCTCCTATTACTAGTTATAGCTAACTCGTATTTATTGAGTTAGTAAAATCGTTAATTTCGATTTCCTTTGAGCTTTGAGCAGGGTATAATTCCACTGAAATCGGTTCCTCTGTGCGTACTTCTCGTTATCTTCAAGAAAATTGTTAGTTTTTCATTCGTGGAACATTTAAAAATTTATGAATTTTCACCGGACGATATTTTTATGGAATTCGTTTTTTTTAATTCTTCAACAATTAACAGGTTTTCTGGCCATTTATGAAGCATTTATCTTTTAGATTGCTTATATCTGGAAAGTTCTCACTAATTTTTATTTGATCGGACATTGGATCGATGGTAAATATTTTACTATTTTATGAGAACTGTTTCAAACCCATTGTAGAAACCACAAATAGCACAACCTGAATATGAGGAGGTTTACTTTAATTTTATTTCGTTTTGTATATGTTACCGTAAGTTAGTGTTTTAGTCGAATGGCAATATTGCAAATGTGAGCGATCTTAAAGCGCCAATAGACGTCATTTCTTCTCCCAATTGCCTGAGAAGTTAAGTGTATAATAAATCACTAATTTTATTTTTATGCATTAGGAAATATTTGAGAAACTTCAACAAGCGTTTAGGTTCCAGAGATCAGGTCATATTAGGCTCTCATATTAAGATGTTACTTGCGAATTATTTTTGATAGAGAGAAGTTTCAGTCAAGATGTGAATAATATGTGGAACCTTTTTTTCTTGTAGCAGCTTTTATTAAATTTTCATTATCATTTTGGGTTTTGGTCAAACTAGTTCAACAAACGTGTCTGTTCTCATATTCATAGGAAAGTGTTTATTTTTTGTTCAAACGTACTGTTTGTATATATCCACTGAATTTCCAGGTTCATTGATCGAGGTTTTAATAATGCTCTACCTTAGCTGGAAGAAGTTCTGGAGTTTTCACATCCCTCCCCCCCNCCCCCCCCCCCCCCCCCCCCCCGCCCCTCATTATTGACCTGAATTAACCACTGCGATTGGACATCAACATCACTAGGTGTACATCAATTTTATAACCTCTGATTTGACAGACAAACCTCTTGATCACTATATCACTTAAGCACAGTAACCTCCAAGCCTGTTTCCAACACCCAGCTTGGGTATAGTGGTAACATCATCTGAGATACTGAAATTCCCTCCATTTTATTTGCTATAAATTGCCATTGCCATTGGTCATTCTGTTCATTCGATAGCACTTATGAGTATCTAACCCTTGCCCTGCATACTTCTTTCCATTTCAAATAGCTAACCAACCACCTGGATTTAAAAAATCCCCTCTTCCGTTACACCGGTTATCCCCCTGCTCCACCCCCTGGATATCACTCCAAGTCACCCACTGAGGCTTACTATAACAGCTTGAACACGGGATGCGCTTTAGGGCAAGTTCAACAGCAGGCACAACAGGCAGTAACGGCGGCTTATGTGACTACGAATGCTGTCAGCCCTGTGAACACCGCTGCGCCTGCCACCCTCATGTTCCCAGCGTCAGCCGCGGTTGACCATGATGTAGCATCACCTATGGGTATGATCCCTACTGCTGTAGGCACTGTTATTCCTCAATCTGTCACTGGGTTGACACTGAATGCAAATAATGCCGATATACTCACCAATGGGTGGGCTATTGGAGGTGAGTATTTTGTAGTTTGAGATTCTTAAGCATGTATTTGACAAGTGATGTAATAATCAATACTTACTAATGTAGTTGAAATTGTTATACATTAGTAAGTATAGGTGTAATATTTACTGTGTTGCCTTAGTAGTCTTTTCATTGTTCATATGATCTTCTAAAGGCATTACTAATAACGCAAATACCGTTCACTTTGTAATGAATTATACTGTTAGAAGCCTAATGTCACTAGAAAGCATTCGATTGTCAGGTTTCTCTTGAGTATATTTACTATTTTGGATCCGCAAAGTTTACATTTTAATATTTGATCCTTAGGTTTCTGAATGAGTTTGTGCTCAGCATTCTGAGCTTATTAACTTGTTGATTTAGTTGAGCGATTAGCCGTATCACCTGGATATTCTTACCTAGTTAAAGACTTTTAAAATTAAAAGAATAGAAAGTAGCTTTGTCCAACTAATTAAAGGTTGAGTAGCCATACAGTTTAGTGGTTTACCGAGAGAGGGACGAATGGAGTAGAGGTGTTCATGCTGTCTGCAAAAGGTGCTTGATGCATGTTTGTCTGCCACAGTTAGTTATTATCAGTCGACATTTTTGGACAATGCTGGTATTAACCAACTTTGTACGCACTAACTCCAACTAGCTTTAAAACTTAGGATCCTCTCCTTTTTGCGCCCACTATTATCATTGTTACCTCTCGATTGCACGGGATATTGGTTCTATAAAACTTTATTATGCGTGTACCCGGCAACCGCTAATTAAAGAGTTAATTGTGGTATCCCTTTTGCTTCTTTGCAGCTCAAAAGCTGTTAATAAAGATTGATTTTTTTGTTTAGACGTTGTAGTAATCTGCAAGTAGTTGTTTAATCAGGATAATCAATCAAGGCTTTACAATAGTAAAAGCTAGACAAGGATTGAGTATTAATTGATGATTTTTGTATTGGAAACTGCATACCTACTTTCCAGTAAGAGCATGTTTTGTCTATATCACTTTATTATTAAGGTCATGCTTGACAATAGTAAGAACGTTTTTTCTCAAGCAACCATATTCTGAATATTTAACAAGTGGTCAGACCCCATATGCCTCGTCTGTTTACCCCTTATGTAGAGCTTCAGACTGGTAGTTAGGATGTTTGCAATTGCTAACTGAAGGTACTGAGTGACTGTGATCCAAATCTCAGAAGTATTGGCCAAGTTATGTATAAAACAGGTTTATGTCATATGGTTTGTGGCCTCGTACCCTTTCCAATATGCCTAAAGCTAAAATTCACAAGAATAAGTGAATGAGTCTCCTGGACCGGCACAAGAGTGGGGGCCTAGTTCTGTAAATTTATCACTGATGTGTCCGTCCGTCAAAGTACATGTATGCAGAGTCAGATATCACTAGCTTTGACTGTCTAAAGGTGTGGTTGGTCAGAGAATATCTGAAGTATAAATTTCTCGTATTAGCGGCTCCAGTATACTATTCTTCCATCCTAGCCAGGTGCCGCGAATAACCCTCCTACTGTACTTAACGTCTTTATTAACAGATACCCGACCGTAATCGAAGTTAGCCAATGCGTCTAGCACAATGGGATGTGTAAAATAGTATGGCTATGTCATACAAAATCAATCACCAGCAAATGGGCACCCTCCTATTAAAGTAGGAAGTGGCTTCGGATCAATAGTAAGTCAACATGAGTGGGACACTGTGCAAGCTTTGTAGAACAGCTAAACCAATTGGAGAAGCTGCATTAGATGCCATCAGATACTAGCCGCTTATTGAAGATAGGTCCTAGACCAAGGCAGTTCACTTTCATCTAATGGCCAATCATTCTGCCAGCCTTCTATCTATACTCTGACTGGCACGCTCGTCTTGCTACAAAATTTATTTCGCGTCCGATATGAAATAAACTTGATTTCAACATTTCAGGTCAACCTCCCGTGTTAAATCAAGCTGGTGGCCGCTTTCTCCTGACATCTCAAGTGGATTATAGTCCGCGTGCATCAATTTCGTAAACAAACACCACTCCACTTCGGTTTCTGTAAAAACAACACTGCTTTGAAAGGACAATCTCTCCGTTCATTATCCCATGACTAAAACTTTACTCCTCCCTCATTATGCAACAAATTTCTAACCGTTTTGGCTGATCGTTTGACCGTTTTCTTGCCCTATATTCATTGGATGTTACTATTCATTCCCCCTTTTGTTGGCCTGTTCATTTCCTAATTCTCCCGCTTTTGTGTTATATCTCATGAATATGAACAGAATGAAAAAAATGCCACTGAAATAAAAATGTGAACAAATGAACTATTCTGATTCATCGTCGGAATTATTGAAATCATCGTCACTGTTCTCATCTTGGGAATCGAAAAAGTCTTCGTCTAATTTTTCTCTATTGGAGGATAGTTCAACTTTATCCAGGTATTCTGCAACTTTGGAGTCGGTGTCTTCCTTTTTAGATTCCATTATTCGCAATATTGTTCCTGTGAAATAGAAATAAACTATAGAAAAAATGCTATCAGTACTAACGTCGTTCCCTTTCCCGCATCTTTTTTAGATTGGCGAAGAAGAACCTTTCTGTTTCCTCCTCTTTTGGATTAGGTCTATTAAAAGTAAGATCAAGTATTCGAATTGAACTAACAGAGGAACCACAATTTCGTTATTTTGGGCGCATTTCCCACAAACGTGTAGACTAGCTATGCAGGTTTCACAAACGGTGTAATAGGCTCGCTTGATATTTCGTTGACTACACTTAACACTAAGAGGGAAAAGGTCAACAGAACTAGGCATGACTTACCATGTGCTAGGTTTGGTAAGGGGCTTGTATTTTTTATATTTGATCTTCCATTCGATTATTTCCTTGCACCTCTGACACAAACCATGCATTTCTAGCTGACTTAATTTTTCAATTAGCTTGGATGTATCGTGCAAATTGTTAACAAAGGCCTTGCTGTTTGCGTGTTTTTGTGGCCGATGTCGATGAGCATTACCACGCTGTGAGCTCATTGCGGATATCCTAAAAATACGGTTGCAATAAATAAATAAAAATTTAAACAAAACAGATTAAATAAATCCAAAACATTCTCTAATTATGTAAAGAATACTCACGCTTGTAGGTCAAAATGTAGACTTACACCACCCGCCTTTGCGAAATAAAGTATAAACAATAAATAGCAGCCGAGAATTTCTTTGGTCAAATCTTTCAAAAACCAAAAAAAATTTTGTAGGAATTTTAGCATGTATGTCAGCTTTTTAGGTTTTTTCTGAGTAATATTGTACTAATCAAAAGGAATCTGAGCTATTTAAATCAATGTCGTTGGTCGTTGCATTTGTCTCCAAATCTTAACGATTTGGTTGGCTATTTTGTCGATATAATATTCTAAATATTTATCCGCGCACTCCGTTTTAATGCAGAATAATTAAAGTGTCAAAAATATTTTTATATTACTGCCAACTTAAAGTAGCTATTTCATGGCTATTATTAGGATGTTTACTCCAGATGCACCACAAATTACGGTGATTTAAATATCAAAATAACCTAATCATGTATTGACTATTTGCGATTATTATATTTTCATGTCATTTCGAAATCAGCAGAAATGGTCTGACACAATTTCAGCGCATTTGTCTTGGGAATACCTTAAATAACCGAAAGTCATAGTGGTTTGATAAAATCGCATGTTACGGGTATATAACAGCAAATTTTCATATTACTCAGTTATGATTTTACTACATGTTTTAGAAAACCTAAAATGTGATACAAAAAATCTTATGAATAAGGAAAAACAAAACTTCTGGAAAAAAATTTCGGTAAATCATTTTGCCTGTAGTAATTTTTATCAATTGAGGTAGTGGGGTCAATTGAAATAGAATTGAATTTTCTTGTTATCGATAAAGCACCGATTAATAGGAAGAGCCTTGCATTAATTACTCCAATTAAATACGTATTTTTTTCTTTTTTGTTCATAATTCAGAATCCGAAATTCTTATCCCAGTTCAATTACTAGTGTAAACTATGTAAGCCTTTGTATTTTCCGAATACTATTAACTTCTCTTAACTGCTTGAAAATGGGAATGACAAATTCCAACAAACTGGTAAACGAGCTCTGCCAATTACGTTCGCTAAGGTAAGAAATTTATTGTGAATTTTGAGCTTGAGATATTTTTAAGCGGGGTGTGTGATAGACTTACCTCCACGTGATGCACCCTGGGCAACGTATATTCATACGGCAAAAAAGTCTATTACCTGGCAGTTGACTTCTGACTTCTAACTACCATCACTTCACTGTATGTCATATTCGACTACTTCCACAGTACTCATCTCACCTTTTTTCCACCTTATCTACCTTTGTCTTTGAAACACTCTTCTGTCCCCCCCCCCTCTCGACCCTTTTCACTTTGATGTTCCTTCCCCTCAGTGAAGCCCGAAGTCAGCTAAATGATTAATGATAACCATCAAAACACCTGCCATTTGTTAAAAAAATATTTTTAAACAATGTATGAGAGATTGGATTTTTCTTGTTGCTGCCTGTGTGCAATGGTCAATTTTATAATCTTGATAATCCCCCTCCCCCCCACCAACCAATTATCATATAAAATAATGACTATCATTTGCATTCAAAACTCCATAATCACCTAACTTGACATTAGTGACTTTAGCCAGAAATCTTCAGTAAAAGTTGTGTATTTTCGCTCATTCCTAAGGTTAAAGTCAATAGCAAAATAATTGAGGCAAATTCCATTTTTTGTATTTTCAAATTGATTGTTTAATAAGGTTCCATTTTAAGCTCAAAAAACTCACGTGGACAGCAGCAACCATTCAAAATATCTGACCATTACTAATTGGTGAAACAATTCGGATTACGTTGGATCATTTTCCTTTAATTCAAGATTTGCTAAACTCATTACTTTTTTCTTGTGAGCTAAACTTAAACAAAGTTATTAACTATGAAATAGTCTATTTTCATGATCTTGTAGAATTCTACATTTTATTTGGCCACAATACATATGCTTGTTGTTTTAAAATGTCACATTCCTTGTAAAGAACTACTAAATTCCAGCTTTAATACAATTGTTCAGACTCGTCCTGGTGCATAAATAAAGCTTAAATGTTTTAACTACTAAAATTTTCGTTAATCACACAAGATTTGAATAAATACTCTTTTATCAAGTCGATGACTACAGTTCAATCCACTATCTGAAATATAACTGACGGTTAAGATCTCAAGATTAGTGTGTGCTCGCAGATCGATAGGAATAAAAATATGCAGGAGGTTATTTGTCACCCCGATACGATGCGCTTCTTCACTGCCTTTAGTCATGTATGTCATCGTTCCATCGCTAAGAAAGGTTCAGCAGTGTACTGAATATCATTATAAATCTAGTTGGAGGTCCTACAATATTGTTGTTACAATATAGGGCAACGCTAAGTTTTTGAAGTCGCCCTGGTGGTGCAAGCTTGAATACTCAAAAACTGGTGCTGTTCGGCCGACGACACACTGATCGTTCCAGTGGAAAGGATATAAAATTTACAATTGGATGCTCATGAATCATTAAAGCTTGTAGCTGGCAAGTTTGACCGGAGATTAGTAGAATTCGTATACTGTTCTGAGGTTTCACAACTACCCAATATAACTAACGCTAGTTTATTAAGGTAAAACTGGGGTTAGCTAAAGACAGCGGATTTTTATCAATTCCGCTTCTATGTAAATCTGACAAGAAAATGGTTTTACGAGAGTTAAAAACAGGCTTTTGGGTGCTTTAACTTGCTGCTCTATCTTTTAACATAGAGCTAAAAGCCTCATTCGTTCCATTATGAGTGAACAATAACTTAACGTAATTTCAAGTTTTTCGTTTGAGTTCAATTAGTGTCGGGAATTTTGATGGTCTACTAAATTCTCCACTATGACGAAAAATTCTTTACTGTTGAAGGTGACGCTTAAGTGGGTTTTAAGAATTCGGCACCAAGCTCAATACCATTTACCAGTGCATTTCTTCTTTACTTGTAACATGTTGACTCACAGGCGGTAAAGAAAACCAAAATAAGCAAACACTCTGGTCAAGAGAAGAGCTCCGTGATTCAAAGAACACAATCAGTCCAATGGCTATTTGAACTGGACGACTTCTAGTGATTGTGTTTATCTCCACTCAACCCTCAATAAAACTTACCGATAATTAAATCTAACTCAGCTCTGCCCGTCTTTTCTTCGCCTTCATTTTGAGTACTAATGTTAGTTAGCAATATTTTATTCGCTAATGTAATATGTCATCATGACTCAATCAATATAATGTTGATATGGTGTTCCATTTGGCAATTAGATTGCAATGATTTCGTTAGTATGTGAAATATTAAATCTCCCCTTTACGAAAATTTTTATTCCCCTCCTCCCAAGAGGTGAGAAAAGAGAAGGTCAGAATATGTTTTTAGTCACTCAGCTATTCATTATGAAACAGTTCTGTGCAGAATCGTTCCGAATTAGGCATCTATTTTTGCATGGTACAGTGTTGTTTAGTCTATAGTGTAAAATAACAACTTGGAATGCATCATTTCCTAAAGGGACACGTCACCAGGTCACTGTAAGCAAATAAGTAAAGGTTATCCAAATGAAGATACTTCCATAGCCTCCTCCCCCCCCCCCCCCCCCCCCCCAATACATATATCAATTTTAAAAATTAAAGGACCTCACTGAATATCAAGAGGCAGCAACCCTCTTTTTTAGTCGAATAATGAGAGTTGCGATGTGCCTCTGTTGTATCATAGGGTAGTCAAGAGCGTCAGGAGAAATGGGACAAAAGTCCTGGGAAGGAAAGCAAGTAGCTCTGCCGGAGTGTACAATGTGTATTTATGTTTACGCTTAGATAGATTGTCGATTTATATGTCATTCCGTGGCTGTCTAAACTAAGCAAACATAAGAACCGCCATGGTGTGACTCCAATTAACTCTGAATAACAAACAATATCAGTTCTAAAGTTGTCAATTTACCCGAAACTGTAGCAAAGAATAGTCATTTGATATTTAAAAACACGAAATTAGTTTAGTTTCAATCGTCTAAAGAATTTATATTAGGAAATTTTCCCATGTATAAAGGAAGGTTTATTAAATTAGAACCAACACGGGGTTTGAAAAGTCTCATTTCGATATTTAAATCAGATTTTGAGATCACCAAACAGATTTAACTTTCGTCTCAAACGTATATATGTTGATGTTTATACATCTATGGCATATTCGCCGTTTAACAACTTGTGTATTTTATTCAGATATTTACTTATCCCCTATCTAAACGTAAGCAAACAATGATTACACTTACCATGTAATAACCACCATGAAAATTTTTAATTTTTGAAATTAGTATTTAGTTTTATTAGATTTCTATTAATACAATTGTGAATAGTTAAAAATATTATTTTGGCTGACATCTCTTCAGTGTATCCCCTGTGCACACTAGCTCACATGGTTCTGATTGGTTTCTCAACCTACAAACACAAAATGACCCGCGCATTTCAAAAGGAAACAACTCTTCAATGCCTAACTGACTTTGTCCGTCTATCGCAAATCGAATTGCCCTGTTTCAACACTAATGTTTCCCACTCTATTCCCAATTCCTTTTGCTGTCAATATCTCCCTTTCTCCCTTTCTTTCGTTTCCAATTGACTCACCACACGTTAGTTTAACGCAGCTCTTAGACTTCAGTCAGTCCTAAGAAGATCACTAGTACTTTCAGGTTATATGAAACTCAATTCTGTCCTGCACCTAAAGTTGGATGGCTTCGGATTAGGGGTGCTTTGCTATATTAGTTCAGACCCTTTCAGGAAGAATAGAAAAAAAATGTTAACAAAATCTGAGGAAACTTACATCTAATGTAGGGGCACGGAAGAGCAGAATTCGGTAAATCTAGCATCCATGGTAATAAGGTCGCCTTTAGATTTCTTTGAATTCTTCTAGAGGTTTCAAAAATATTTCATGAAATCTTCAAACGTCAATATAACTAGTTATTTTTGAGTTGATGAAACCGAACTCGCACTAACGGTCTATCTATTAAAGTGACCTCAGATATAGTTGAGAGAGTTTAATTAAATCAAATGCTGCAATCGTGAGTGCAACCATTCAGCTGGAGAACAGGATGTTAAATATTACGCTCTAATTCCAAAACCCATCAAAGAGAAACATCGTGTAAGGCTTGTCTTGGGTTGACAGCCATCTGTGTGAAGCCACTCATACTTCAAGGACGCTTGTAATTATTAACATCCTGGATAAGCGTCAGGTCTACTTATATTACTGAATCTGTTGAAATTCCTTTTCGAAAGCCCTATTAATACCATCGACATTTTCTGCAGGGAATGATTTGGAACTTTAATTTTCCCTGTCCTCGGATAAGGGGGGAACACTTCTGCTCCACCCATCCGGACGGGGTCAGCAAAACGTCTCTCCAAAAGTCAATAATAACTAATTAAATGGGGGTTCAACTTTCGTGAACCTCTCATTATGACCTCAGTCCTTACCTCATTAGTATACGCAGTCTTAAAATTATAGATTTGGGCATTGACTGTTAATACTGCCATTTCTATAATCAGATCCAATTCCCAATACGATACTCTAAGGTCATGCAAAGTTAAAAGGGCAATACTAATTAATGATTTCTAAAGAGCGAACTCAGCCTTATCAAAGATGTGTATTGAGATATCCTCAAGGAAAGTATCTTTTAATTCCGTTTCGTTCGATTTGCGTTTTGAAACGAAGGGTTGTATCATAAGCCGCGTTTTAGTTGGCGTTTACGAACTTTATGGCGTGGATTTGCAACTAAATTTCCACAATACTATGATTATAGAACAGATTCGAACAGTTGAAGACCTCTGGAAGCATTCTTGAAAATTGTAAATAGACCGTGCTCCTATCAATCTGCACGTAACCCCGTCTTGGGGAAGAAGTTTCGAAACGCTATTTCATTGACCAATAGAAAAATAATCTTATTATCTTATATGAAAATAGTATATAAAGAGGTAAGCAATTATTACAAGTGGCGAATCTTGATGACAAGGCCATATGCAAAAATGGTATTGTGGTTTTTTATGTTTCTATTGGCTAGATTGCCCATAAGATACCAGCTGACTTTGATTTCATAACCACAATATGTAGCTAATTACTCCACTAATAAGCCATGACGTTATTCAGCAATATCTATGGTAGATTCTCTTATACTTGGAAAGACTCCGGAATTATTTAAGCTACCGCAAAGCTATAGAGGAAACAGACGTCTGAGGTGGAATACGCTTATTTGGGATCTGTGTCGTGATGTGGAACTTAATCATAATATGTACTTTCAGGCATGGTAACCACATATTGTCTTTCATCGTTGATTGGTCGAAGCGGATCTCTGCTTTGGTCATGCTTAAGTTATGTTCCCCATAAATATATTTCCAATCTGACAACATGAATATTAGTTCAACTTTGTCATTTAAACTAATTATAAGAAAAAATACGGGTTAATAGAACTTAATAACTCACACTGTTGACAGAAAGATGCAGAGCTTTCAGATATGGACAGAATGTAAATGTGGGGAATATTAAATTACTTTCGGTGTCTGTTTTTCACCTCCTGGACATTTGGAAGCTTTTGCATGTTACTGCTTTGAATATACGAAATATTGCATACACTTGGGTCTTTCAGTGGTAGAATTTGCACAAGCCTGAAGATTGACTGATGTCACCGCTCCAGAGTAACAGCATTGACAACCCTCACAATTTTATAAATTAGCACAACTCAGAAAGCACATTTCCCCCAAGGTCAAAATTATTACAATTACATTCTCACATATAAAACATAAATATTGCAAAAAAAACTTCTCTTTCAAAATGAAACTATTTTGAAAATGTAAGCTTGCGATGTGCCAACATCAGTCACGCTTTGACTACGCATCACCAAATTCCGTCAAAGTACTCTTAAAATCGCCTCAAGAGCTCACCTAAAGTGCATTTGTATTTTAGATTTCATACAGTAAAAATATACGTACAAGCTTGCATACATACATCGACTGATCGCATGTATAGTACTAAAAGGAACGCACTGTGACAAAAAGTTATTAATTGTAGAGGGTGGAAGAGGAGGGGAGGCGTTTGTTTTAAGGAGGTGGTGGGGGGGGGGGGGGGGGGGGGNGGGGGGGGGTGGGAGTTGAGATCGCAACTATGACCGATGAGTCTGGGCTTCTGTTGTGTCGATGCTAGTTTGGTCCGACTCCTTTCCACCACGATAGTACACAAGGCAGAAGATAACAAAAACTACAAAACCGTTAAGGGACAATGCAGCGGCAAACAAGTTGGCGCTGTAGTAACTTCCAAAGGCATCGAGCATATGACCTGAAAGAAAAGAAACAATTCAACGCATACATACTCACATACATACATATGCATAATAATAAAAAATAGAGCTTGGAATTACACTTCCGAATTCATTAATTATAGTGAAGGGGCTAAAATGTCGTCAGTTGGCATCAGAAGACCACAAAGTACTTCTATTAGCATAAAGAGGTACTACTCGAGCTCTCCTGAACTCTACTAAATCAAATTGAACTTACATTTTAAAGTAGAATGAATAAGAAGGCACTCTTTGTACTTTTTAAAGATCAGAATTTTTCGATGTAACCGATTTTTCAATGAATTACGATTTTGCCAAGGTAGCCTATTAAAGATTCTTTCTGCCAATCCAAAGTCTAGGATGGCTAAGGAACCATTTTAGATCCACTTAAATATGGAACTAATTTGGAAAAACGATTGAAAAAATTTGTGGAACTATGTAAAAGGAATTCTGTGAACCATAGTGTTAACAAGTAATCCATACCGACTGCCTGAAAGATAGGGAGGTAACTGAGATAGTTTTAGATCAAGAGAGGAAGCCTACCAATTATAGAGGAAGTCGTGAATGTGAACTAATTACACTTTAAGAAACTGGTAACTATGAGCTTGTGATCCACACCATATTGTCTGCAACTTATTATCTCCCTTATAATGGATACTCGTTGACCGACACAAGCCAAATGCCTGTCATCCACTATTATCTCGTGATAAAAAATACCGAGTCTCAATGCCATTCACTTTTTTATCTTACCTCATTTCTGACATTGAAGTAAGCTAACTTTGGCTCTGAAGTGAGGACTAGACATCCTAGGTTTTGCAACTTCCAATTTAGCCTGTTAGCAGTAAAAGGGGACTGATCATACACTGCTTAAATTCTTAATGGCCATAGACATTAGTGATCAACTTTAACACAATCGATGGGATAATGTAAATTAGGCAAATGGCAAACAGAAATGAGCTGTCACTAACCTCCAAGAAGTGTTCCAGCCAAATTGAAAGCACCGGTGCAGAAGAGACTGATTCCCAATCCGGCGGGAAAGTTAGTCTCATTGAGGAAGAGCTCGAGCATAGGACCTAGGATGGTCATGAAAGCGCCATCAGTCATGCCGAGGAAGAAGCAGATGGCAGCAAATACACTTCCCACGGTGGTGGAGAAGAGACCGACAGTCTCAGCACCACTCACACCCAATGAACCGAGATAAGTTGGGAGGGGCGCGAAGGTGAAGACCAGAGTCATAGCCCCGTTCATGAAGAGCACCATGGCGAAAACACACATCAGACTATTAACCTTTCGCTTGTTTGTCACCTCCGTAGGATTGTGAACCTTGGAGATCAACAAACCAAAGAGAATTTGGCCTTCAAGGGAAAAATCAGACTTTCGTGAGAAATTTACTAATCTCATAGCTCTCTGTAATTCACTACTTCAATACCATAAACAATTAGGATTATCTCGATCTGAAACTGGGGTGTATGCTTTTTTTGGCGCCTAAAGGTGTGCTTATGATATACCCACCTTCCCCAAGACTGCGCTTTTGCCAACTATTCAATAACAAGTTATGGAGGAAAAAACGCATTACTGGTTCAATTATTAATTAGATTATCTTTAATGAATTCTTTAACCCCCGTAAAGTATGCTTCTAATAATAATAATAATTTACCTTCAGTTTTATTACCAAGAGTATTCGGTATTTCAAAAACAAAACCCCGAGATAATAAAACTCTTAGCTACATGCCGCCCAAATAATTCGAATTGCAGATAGTCTTGGAAATGAAATCACCCACTTCAACTGACCTGGCCAATCAAATCGCTATATGCTTGAAAACCACTCCTTCTTGCTTACCGTGTTTAAATTACCACTTACGTGCAATAAATTTGACCGTAGCATTTAATTTTGAAAAGGCTTTCATAATAACCACATTTATAAACTTATTGATGGACATTTTTAAGAAATTGCTTAAAGAATTTCACCGACTGATTTAATTTCCTATTGGTCTTGAAATCTTGGTAAAAGTGGACGGTATTTATGGCACAACCGTACGTATTGGCGTCGTATCATTAGATTGAGCGAATTTCGAACACATTTTAGATTTGAATCCACCGCTGCTAAAGAATGGAGGACCACTTTCGGAGGGCACTATTTTTATCCTCCTGCCATTGCCATTTAAATCGCTTACTTTATCGCATTTACTGTTTATCAAAATGGTAGTTTTAGTCACCAGCCCGTTATTGACTTACCGGCACAAGAGCCAAGACCTATAAGAGAAGGATACCAAGCCAGTTGGGTCTCAGCCACAGAGTTGAGCTCAGTGTTCAAATCCAGCCCTAAGAGCCACCCCGATCGGACGTAGTCATAGACGAATGTCCATGGAATCACCACACTCGCTGCAGCCATCCCATTGGTCAACACATAAATCAAGAAAGGCGCATTAGTCCAAACTGACTTTGTAAAGAGGCATGAGAAGCTCTCCTTTAGCTGTTGACGAAATTCTTTCCATTGAGATCTGGAGTCTTTTTCACTACCCAACATGGAGTATTCAGAGGGTCGAGCTCTTGGACGTTGCTGGACGGGGGTGAAGATCATGATAAGTGGACACAGGCACCAGAGGTTCTTCAATTGATCCACTAATCGAGAGCAACATGATCGTTCTACAAGATATTAAAAGGGAGATACTTGTATAAATGACAAAGTTGAAAGAAAGCAACATCTATCCTCTACTAATTTTAAGGTATGCTGAAAGCCAGCATACATCCATGAAAGATAGTACGAGGAGAAATAGGATACTACCGATGGCTAAGTGTGAGTCATGACAATTACAATTATTTTACCACTGATCATTCGCATTATTACCCAGGAATTAAGTCTCATCATTGATATGTCACTAGTTGATTGGTTAACCAATCAGACTCTCACATTTAATAAATATGAAGCTGCAGGTCTTTTTATTCTTTCTCCTAACGTAGCGGTAAAATATCTCAGGAGTAGCTCAGACTTATAAGTGATTACCGTAGCGTTATATTAGTATTAATTAGATTTAGCAGTACAACGGAGGGGGATACGTGTGTGCAAATAAAAAGGCAGTCTTTAGTTTTGAAACAACAATTTTTTACCTTTGCAAGAAAGCAGACGATTCAGTGATTTCTGCCTTGGTATCTCATTGTAGGTGTAAGAGAAATGCATATATTCGTTACATTAAAATTAGTAATTAGTTAAAGGTTAAATTTTCACCAGTTCTAGAATGGCTCAGTTTGTGTTTACAGACAGTTTGACACCAGCTGGTAACGCTCACAAACAGCAGGATCATGCTGACATATAAGCCACATAATTCAACTCTTTCCCCTTCAGCTCCCATCAATTAACTCATGTCTTCGTTGATCTCTGTTGACTGACCCCTCCCCCCCCCCCCCCCCCGTTTTGCTTTTCTTTAGCATATAATTTCTCTGACAAAGTATAAAAGCATCTGACTTTTGACCTATCGAAAAAAGAAAAACCGAAGAACCACGGTGAAATTCAAACAACACTTTGGTTGAATAACTTTTAATAAAGAAAACTTACTCGGTTGATCTACTTCCACAGTTGGTTCGGAACAATCAATCGACGGTTCCACACTTAATTAAGATAAAGTGATAAATTTAACAAAGGTTTAGAGAAAGTTTTCATGATTCTACAATGAATATAAACTAACCTCACTTTAACGTCATCAAATTGTTCACCTAAAATGGAAACATTCTGTTGCGAATATTATGCTTGTAGTGTATGTTGGAGGTTATATCCCAGTTTTATGTTTTATACCTTGTAAATAATGTGATAGAAGTTCAAAATTGCAACATTCTGTTTTAAAATGAGAGAAATGTAGGAGAGATCACGATTTGTAACTTAGAATCCCCGAATTTGTGGACTTTCACATAATACTAATCAATACAATTTAATATATTACCAAATTACGGAAAGAATACCAGTAAAAAATTGTTAAATAATTGTGCGTTCATTTTTCAAATTTTAATCATTATTACCGCCAGTGACACTTTCGGTGAACCGTACAGGTAACAATTATATATTGAATAGGCTAACAATAGAGATTCGGTAAAAATACCACATTATCAAATGTACAAACTGATAAAGGCTCCGAGCACCGGGAAAAATGTCTAAAATACGAATCTGAGTGCTTTAAATAAGAAAGCAGTGAGATTTGCCCTTCGAGTAAAAGATGCAACACACGAAGCCACAAGGTAAATGACACTCTCATTACTTTCCTCTCTCTCTCCTCGTCTCTTTAATGCTCATCCTCATGTATTGTGTCTTCACAGTAAATTCAAATTGTCATTTTTACTTTGTAGTAGAAATGGCATAGTTTTGGGACATTGATTGAAAGAAAGTTATCGGCAACCTAACAAGAAAATGGTAACGTCAGATGCCTGGTATTGCCATTGGTGGAGGTTAATTGACAAAAAAAACCAATGGTAAATTTGCCATTTTGCAAGCTGAAAGTTCAACAGCAAATATTTCCGATCGATTTTAATGACAACCCGAGACTTGCCATCAATAGGTGAAAAGGTGGTGAGAGAATTCACTTCTTTTTTATATTTGCAATCAAGAGAACAAAGGGGCGTTTCCTTGAAATTTTCAAGTTTTAGAATGTTTTAATAGCACAGATAATAGTAGTGGGAACCTAAAGACAAAGCCGTATTCTCGAGCAATGCGTAAACAGTAAAATCAACATAAGTTGTTAGAAAGTGCAAGTTATTTGTAACGATTTTAAGTTTATGTAAACCAGATCATTTGCACTTCAAGTATTACTTTTTAATGACATTAAGATAGTAATTTTAAACATATATATTGCTGAGAATATAATTAAGTCAAAAGAATTATTAATTTCCACATCGAACTTTCTCTATCACGCCCAGACACAAATTTAAAAGCCGCAATACTCAATCAAATCAACGATTTGTGAGAGTGATTGCATAGACCATTATTGCTACCTATTAACCTTACAAAAGATGTGCCCGTGATAATTATTTTCGCTCAAGAGCATGAACCTATAATTAGCAAAATCTCAAGATTTTTCAGTTCCACAAGCAAACAAAACCGGAATAAAAACTATGAATTACAATTATAACGAAATAAAAATTGCAATATTGGGGTAAAGCAACCAGAAGCATTACAAGAGAAATGGAACTAGCTAAGTAGAGCCAATATACTCTTTTAATTTAATAGAATAACATAGCAATCTTATAGGGGTTTTGAAAAACCACTGATTTCAAAACATTAGAAAGCGTTTAAGATGCGTGTATGCGCTACTTACCTTCTTCGTAATAGGCTTCATATCTTGCAGTTTCTTTTTCAATAGCTCCACGTTCATCAGACCAGTAGAAGATCGCAGCGGAGATCCATGCATGAAGGAAGAAGCCTCCTTGAATAACGAGAGTCTCGCGCCATGTCCAGAGAGAGAGGACCCAGATGAGCATGTGATTAGTAACAAATGCACCGATGCCTCCTCCGCAAGTCATTATGCCACATGCCAAACCGAACCACTTGCTGTCTTTAAATGTAGCACAGACAGCCATAAATGCAGATGTATAAGTCAACTGCAATCCAAGAGACATCAAGACGCCATATGCAAAGTAGGTAATGCCGATCTCCTGTGCAAATGATGTAACTAAATGGAAGTGTGAGTTAACTAATTTCGTACTTTACCGATGAAACTAAGACATAGAAAAACGGAGCCCCAAGCTGCCGCTGTTGAGTATCCAACACTGTTAGTGACCGGACAAATAAGTGGTGACATGAATTGGGGAATCGCGTAAATTAATGCGGGCAGCAAAGAGGTTGCCGTGGCACTCGCATTGAAGATATCCTTAAATTCAGTAAATAAAATACCAGCTGAGTAGGTACAGCCATCAGCCAAAAAGTAGCAGAGGAATCCTCCAAGCACAACGGCCCATTTCAAAATTTTAGATGTATCCATGTTAAAAGGTGAAAACTAGCACAACTGCAGATATGAAGCACGAAGTAATTAAGAGAATAGCCCTAAACTGAAAAGTCGCTTAAGGTCAAATATTATTTGGTCGCAAATTCATTTGTACAAACAAAATATAATTCGATTATAATTTAGACAAAATTTTATTATACACCGTTTTAGCTTTTTATAAATTTATTTATATCACTTTTTAGTTGTTTTATTTGTAATACCTGAATTGCTAATAATTACGCAAATTTTTGCTATTATTTTGTAACCTGAAATAACTGAACAATTACTCAGTGCCAATGTAGCGTTTAAAATGTGGCTCGAAAATGACATTCAAATTTTGGCTTTATTCACAACAACCGACACATTTCTAAATATTCCTCGTTCTCCGAGGGTTCGTCCAAACTCATCCTATAAACTTGACTGACGTCTCACAAACCGTGTGAAGTGACTTTGGTGTAAGCTCCCAAACACAAATCGTTAAAACTCCAGATAAATTCATTGTATTGTAATAGAAATGTTATGTAGTTAAGCAGTATATAATATAAATAAATAAAATCAACAAGGGATTTACAATGGTAAAAATAGGAGTCAAGAGAATAAATCTAACAGAAATCTTCAAGATAGCTCAGAAGTCGGAGCATTTCCAGATGAATCTAGACTGCTTTCACTTGAGCTTCTCAAAAGAGGCAGATCTTGTTGGATTCTCTCTGCAACATTCAACGAACTCAACCGATTCGGTTCCGAGGAATCATTTCTGTTCACCGACGATAGTGAGGTAGCTCTCGAGTTGCCCGAAAAATATTGCATCGAGTTAGCAACCATTGATGTATCACCAACACCAGGGTTATTCCCGATTCCCGAATTCGTAGCTGATGTTGCTCCACGATGATACGATTCCTCGTCGTCATCAAGAATCCGTTGTTGATGACGACCGTTGTGATGGTACCTCCTACGTCGCCTTCGTTGATAATGTGTAATGGGTAAAGGTCGAACCGGTTGAGAAGCATCTCCCGTTGTTTCTGTCCCTGTAGCGTCTAGAGTAGCTTCTGAATGTAGTGAGAATGTTGACAGATCTGCTACAAGAGATGATGAAGGCGTAGACGGCTCTTCGACTTCCAAAAGGCGTGGACGTTGATGACGAAGAGCACTAACAGCATCTACATAAACATTGGAGCCTGGAGGGCCATTTATAGCTGTTCTATTGGTACTACCTCTGTTATGTGAATTAGCCCCATTACTTCCTTCATTATTAGCACCAGAATTTATCAATTGAGAAGGATGAGAGGATTGTTGGGCATTATCTTGGGCCCCCTCTCCAATCAGTGTATCATCTGAAGGATCTAAGACAGTAGCCGGACATTCCAGATGAACAATGTGGAATACATCATTTGCCGTATTTCCGGTTCCTGTTATGCGAATAAAAGTCACCGGTTGGAGGGGGAAGTTAATAGTCTGCCAAGAACGACAGAGAAGCTGTGTGGCGTCAAACACAACACTCCATTTCAAACGATCTTGCGAAACTTCCACAATGTAGCTGTAAGCTCTACTATCCAGATCCCATAGCAGAAACCTACATATGGATGTCAACAGACCAAAGTACATTGGCATACCTCATGGATGAAACCAAGAATGGTTGTGATAGTTGAACATCAATGGATCCATTACCAAGCTGATGACAAGTGAATCCGTAGTTCAGATTGTAAACAGAGAAGTCACCATCAATGAGTGAGTTTCTCAGTCTGCTGACTCCTTCCAACACTGTAGCTCCGTGGTGAATAGTTGTGACATTAGTTCTTGGAACCTATGTAAGCAAACGGAGTTAGTAATCAGCAACTAAACATACCAGAAGACCATTTTGAACTTTAAGCTTGGTTCGAGTGTAAAGGCATTGAAAGCTGATAATGTGAAAGTGCTTTCCAACTGAACTTCGAGTACCAACTATACGGATGTAACGGATAATACGAGTCGGGAAGTAGAGCAGTTGCCAGGACCGACAAGCGTAATTGCTGTAGTCAACAACTTTTTCCCAACAACCGTCTTCCAAGGATTGAGAAACCTCCACATAGTAGGCATAAGACCTGCAAAGAGAAGAACATTTCGTCGTGAAATATAATATTAAGGACTCATAAGGTGCAATAAATTATCTATTAAATCTACATTGAATGACTTATTGGCGAACTCAAATCTAAAACTATTTGCAAAGACCTAAACAAAACCGATTAAAAATAAATAAGTCTATTGTAAGCTGGTGAAAAATTGGAAGTAGGTTAAGCTAGTAGCCTTGCCTACAATTATGGAATCAAGCAAACCAACTAGATAAAACGTGGAAGAACAGTAGACATTGACCAGAACAAGAGGTGATCCCTTCTAATATTTGCACCCCTTTACCGCTTCTTGGTCCATCTCCCTCCATGCCTTCTCATTCAAAATCCCCTCGCCTCTAAGTCCTTCTCTAACAAAATGTATCGACTTCACGTATCCAACGATCTTTCAGTAGTTTGCCTAGTGCTATAGACACCAAAACCAAGGACAAAATATTAAAAGCCCTCCGATGTGCAGAAAGATAAGGAATTAGCAGACAAAGGGGAGTAAATGCAAAGATAGGGACAAAATAAAACGGAATCACTGTTATGTTTAAATTAGTCGCGGAAGGTCTCGCTAACGATGGAAATAATTCATTTGGGTATCGAACACTGACTATTGTGGGCAAAAGCCTACTCGAGAACCGAAGAGGCAGTTCATAAAATTCAAACACTAGGTCATGACTAAATGACTTACTCTCTTTTTGAGAATATGAACTACCCAACGATTCTATAATTCTATCGATGTAAGACTCATGATGCCCAGGTTTCAGCATATGCTTCTCATTGAACCTTCCCCACGTTTCATATCTTGTTAAACTCATTTGTTTTTCACATCACTAGCAAAAGCAAAAAGGACAGCACCTACTAACCTTTAAACCTAATTTGGCAAGCAACAGAATAGAGATGATATGAAAAATATACCTTGATTCTCGATCCCAGAGTTGCATTGAGATGAGATTGACAAAGGAGTTGTGGCCCAAATCGACAATTATAGACTCATCTCGTGCCCAAATGCGGTGGGAGACTACTGAGAGTTCTGATTCTGGAGGAGGTTCATGTGGAGTTCGACGAGATGAGATTGTGGAAGGCAGAGATCCTGTCTGTTGAGGCACAGTCGATGAAGAGACGCTGCCAAGCAACCAGCAGTTGAGGTGCATCAGTGCCCCAGTTGGGCCACTTTGAGCATCGCGATGCTGATAAGAGACGGGAAATCCGCCGTCGGGCTGTGGTACACCACTTGCTGACCAGCCTTGAAAAAGCAAAATGAGACTATTGTAAAACTCATGCACGTAGATAACCCAATAACCTCATTAGAGTCCATACAGAAGCAAAACACAGCACTCAAAGATGAAACCCAAAGAGAAAACCAATCAAAGGATATTAGTATAACTATTTGTTAGATAAGGACATATAATCAGACGCAATCATCAAGACGGAATGACAGCTTTTCACATAATTTTAGTGTTTTTTTCGTTCT
>UZAE01012042.1:32954-65951 GCA_900617975.1 Rodentolepis nana
AAAATTGCTTCCAACACTTCAGGGTGCTTAAATCCGACCAAGCTCACCAGTAGCTGCGGTCGAAATGGCCACATTATCCATAAAGCCCCAAGCAGATGCGTTAGCCAGTGCATCTCCGCGCCCACGTAGTTGAAGATCTCGATCAAACGGTCTGGATGTGGAAGCTATCCAATCACTGCTGGCATCCCAAACTGAACGACTTTGATTATGACGATGACGGCGTCTTGAAGCTGTTCCATGAGATTGTTGATTCTGTTGATCATCATCGGCGGTTTCATTCGGGTCACCGCCATTGTCAACAAAGAAGAAGGGATAGTTGCCCCGTTGGCCTTTTAGTAGGGAGCAGCCCAAACGAGAAACAGCTAAATTGACTTCAGGAACTGAAAAGGGAAAATAGTATTATGGTAAATGAAAGGAGAACATAAAGTACAAAAATTTTCCGACATCTCACATCCAACCCAAGCAGTCTAGGCCCCCACATGTACTTATAAGCGTCACCTTTGTTGTAGCTAAATATTCACTCGAGTGTATAGTGTGGTTAATAAGACTTCTCGCCTACAACCGTATTGCAGACATTGCTTAAAACGCCAGAGTATAAGAAAGCAGAAAACATCGCTGCAACTCCCTGTTTTTATTTGAATCTCTCTGCGAGATTTCATTCGCAGCATATGAGAAGATAAAAAATGCTCGACAATATGGCAATTTAAACAAATGCACGTTGTTAGAAGGCCAATTGGAGTATTTTCATTGGGCTTTAGAGAAATTCTCAATCCTCCTCCCTCATGCACTGAATTATTGATTAATGGACTCCTACGCCCACACCTGGGTGAGAACGACTGCCTGTGGAGAAGACACCGATGCAATTATTGGCTAAACAAGTAGCCAAATAAAGAAACCAACCGCCTTCACTTTTGCTCTTTCTCGAGTCCGAATAGCTGTACTTTTAATAAGGGCAATACTCACCTTTCTTTTTTCTCTACCTTTGTGTCTGCCTCTTTTCCATCTGTGAAAAACTCTTCAGCCCCCCCCCTCTCGACTTTTTGTGACTGTCTGTTCCCCCCCCCCCTCTGAGAAGCCCAAAATCAACTAAAGAGCGAATGATAACTACCATAAAGCCTGTCATTTGATACAAGTAAATTTTGATCAGACACTTCATTCCAAAAACGACTGTTTCTAAAAGAACCCTTTTGGAACATTTATAGAAGATATCATATTTTAAAGAAGAGCTGAGGTTAATGTATTAATATATATATATATATATATATATATATATATAATGCTGAATTACGTAATCGCCCCCTGATGGGCAAATGAGTAGGAGTGGCTCTCATTTTGGCACTGATTTTATCAAGCAGATCATCTGGAGAGAGAAGACGTGACGCCCTAACATCGGTTGAGAGTTCAGCAAGCGTCATGAGTTCGAAACGAATGCATCCAACCAACTCAGCTCTTGCTTCAGCAGTTTCATGTTCCAGATGCAATCGAACTTCATCTATTGCAGCAGAACAAGAATCACTCGTTTTCGATTTTGCGCCTAGAGAAAAAGTGGCAAGATAGATAATGAAGGTCAATTAAAACACAAATCAGAGCATAACATACTGGTGCATAATTAATGGATAAATGCGCAAGACTAGAAGTAGGGGCGCCTAGAACCAACCTACGATGTCTTCCAATGGGCAGATGATGAAGTTTATTGGTCATTCACTAGACCGATAAAAGACACAAAACAGTCAACTATACTCAGCGTAGCAAAATGTGACACGACCCCTCTGTGGGCGTTAATTTCTCTAATTCAAATTCTGAATTTTAACTCTTAATTTACCAACCTCTCTTATGCACAATCCTTCTCTTTAATTAACTTTTTTTCATTTAATTAGCTTCCAAAACAGGCACAAATCTCAAAAATCCCTAAAAACATTAAAATTACTTAAAGGTAGGCATTGCTACAAAATCATGCAAGACAAAGACTCTGCAATATAGCCTTAACAAACTGAGCAAATTTTTCCTAGATAAAAAATCCTTTGCAATCTTAAAATGCTAGAATATGACAAAGTTATGATAAAGAATGTCAAATCTTACATCTGTGTGAATAATTGGTGTCACCTATTCTTCAAATGTGAAAGGATCCCGAGACGAGAATAAATACAAATACAACAGGCACATCGATTATCAATTTGAACCAATAAAAGACAAAATATGAACTAAAACCAAGTAATTAATCTGATTAAAGGGAATAAAATTTAAAGTTATTAAAGTTAACATTTCCCAGAGCAGACCTTCCAATATCATGGAGCACTCACCGACACTAGTCCCTGAATCTGAAGTGCTGGCCGAACTAAAAAGAGATTCGGATGAATTACTACGAGTTGCTGGTAGTAGACCCGAGTTCTTCTTAAGAGTCATTGAAGCTAGGATGGTTGAATCCTTTGGAAACTGCTGAACTTGATGCTGTTGTTGATCGACAAAGGAAGCAGAAACAGAGGGGGAAGAAGAAGAGCCAACAATAGCAGCGGACTTTTCAAACCTTGACTGATAGTCAGCCTCCAGCCAAGCTTGAACTCCGCGAAGAATTTCAATCTCAGGAATGTAAAAACTATCCCGTGAGAGCATTCGCACAACCGACGCTCGAGAAAGGCGTAAAAATTGAGGCTGACTGAGGATTATAGCGGGACAACGATCAATAGTTTGAAGACAAGCATCTATAAGATCCTCCAAGTCATAGGTAATAGCTGAATCATAAAGAAGGCAGACATTCTGAAGATTTAAAGACTGAATGAAATTTCGAGAGAGATCATCTTGAAGATTCGAAAAGTTATATTGACACACTAAGCCCAGAACATCACAAGCATCTTCAATCTAAACGTAAAAACGGTAATAATAGATTTGGAGAAACCAAGATAATGGTAATAATTAAAAGTGAACACGTACGTTAGCACCTGATATGTCTAGTTTTCCCGTATAAATATATTCTAAGATATAAGAAAATGCAGCGGAACTGATACCATTCAAATGAATTGTGGATGAATGGGTTTCTGCAAGACCACCAAATAAAAGAGCACGGAAATAGTCACATCTCGAGGCCAGGATAACCCGATGACAAGGAAATTGAACATCACCAACAATTAGACTGATGTCACTATAATCTTTGGTTTTCAATAGTACTGCAATATCATCAACAATCTCTGCAGAATGGTCAACTTTAAGGGAAATTATCTCTTCCCCAGACATGGAAAAGCTGAATATGAAGAAGAAGTGAAGAATATGATAAATTGTGATAGCTTACTAGTATGCGACTTACAAAACGGGTATATAACCGAAAATAATCAAATTATACGCCAAATAGTAAAATATGTCCTTATTTATAATTTAATACTAAAAAACGTCTTATGCCACATATGTACCGTTATAGTTAAATAATTTTGCTTGTGACTTAATAAACAGGCGATTAAATTAGAAAATTAGCTATCTAACGACAGTGCCAGTCTTGTATTAAGTGCGCTAATGAAATTGCTTTCCGAATTCTGGTCGATAATAAAGCGATGCTTTAAAAATTACACTTTAAAATGTATGCATTTTCATATTTTACTCATTATTCTAAATTTTGCATACATTTGGCTCGGCTTAGTAAGAAAGGAAGCAGGAGATTTGTTCTGCACTCTTTCTAACAAGTCATTCCAACTTCCAATCAATTAGTTAATCGATTAAGTTCAATGAAAAGATGAATTCAATATTTTAAATCAATGGACGATACTGTTTTGTTATTAGCCGTTATGATTCGGTCAAACCTTTATTCCTTATCTCAAAATCAGTGGCATCTTGTGACATGAAAATAACTCTGAAACAAACTTTAGACAATCACGAACAATCACACAGTCCATATAACTGATATTCATACAGCCTACTTTCAAATTGGCTGTATGATCAGACTATTTATCAGCTCTTTATTATTTCCAAGTATATTTATCTCACATCTCTGGCTACTCCAGAGTCTGTCCCTATTAACTATATGACCATAAGTGGGTAGTTTTTGCAGTTATTGCAAATGCAAATTGAACATGAAGTTGTGCAACTTTAAACATCACTGTTACCAAAGCAGGAGGAAGGTGAAATATATCCTCGAAAAACAAGAATATCTTTTGAGGTCGATTTACAATATTGCCTCTTCTTTGTCTTTAACCTTTCCTCAGTGGGTTCATTTCTATTGGTGAAAAAGTAAAATTGAGATGATTTATCTGTACAGAGAATGCGATTTCCCTGTAGCCTCATGATTATCTATTTCAAAACCCAACTCTAAGTTGTTATATGCCAGAAGGAAGGTATCATCTGAACTTTCGAGATTTTGAGGACTGGGGGATTGAACCATCTATTTTTATGCTACCGATGCAAGCTAATTATCGCAGTTTTTTTATTCTGTTATTTTCTATCTTAGTATGACTCATGGAATGTGTTCGTTCAAAGGCGAGGATTTCATTATGTGCCTCTAAAGCCTGCTATCGCCTCAATTACTGATAGTCGACATAATTCGATAACTATGTAAACACTTCTTCCACGCTTGAATGGCACAAGAACTTAAGACCTCTTTCGGCTATCAAACAGCTTACTCCTGAGAGATTCATTAACCACCTTGCACAATTTCGCACTTACGACTTAAAGTTACCAGATAAATTTAATCTCTCTTAGCTAAAGGATTATTATGACCTAGCCGTCTCTGAAGGATACAGTAACTAGGCAACTGATGCCTTAGAAACTGACGCTACTTATAAATATAGTCCAATAACACCACAATGCTAAACGATCCAATCCTTTATGTCCAGACCAGCGCACGTCTGTTATTGATGGGTTGAATTTTAGTACAAGACACGAACAATCATTGTGCAAATGACTCCATTGTATAAAACGAATGAAAATAAGCGTTAATGAATCAATAAACCTGTGTTAACAACATCCAGGTGTTTTGTGTCTGTTCTACCAACACAATTGTCAACCATCATGCGAAGACACGAGGACCAGTGCGTAACTGAGGTCTCGCACAGTCACTTTTATATTAAAAAGCAGATCTTTCAGCCATTTAATTAGAGTGGACACCTGACTATCATTGTGCTGGTCTGGTGAAACGAGTGGCTTAACTTCATCTAGAAAGTATGTATATCACCAATCAACGAAAAGATAGACAACAGAAGCAGAATGTTTTATACATGTGAATTTATCCTGCTAGGACATAAGGAGAAGCTCATTGAAATGGGCGGGGATAATGAAACCGCATCGACGCAAACACTTGCTTTATGCGCATACTCATGCAACCATGCGTGGGTTAGATGCACATGAATTTGGGAAAAAGCGTAGGAGCTCATGTCCCAAGCGACGCTAACCGCCATCGGACACCCTGTGCCCTTAGAACTCTCTCTTATATCATCATAAGGCCGCCAAGCGACCCAACAAAAATTGCACCGGCCGACGATATTTCACGTCGTCCGTGCGAGCAATTGGGAGTAGTTTTCAACTAGCAATAACCGCGCCTCAGTTAGACTTCACTGGCTACGGTACCGCCACTGCGCAAAGTTGACCTATCTGGGCTCAGTTTAAACCCAACATAAAATAACTTCCTTGCCTACAGTTATTTTACATTCCTTTCTGCCCATTACCTTCAATCATTTTCGAATTTTTACCAATCGCATTTAATAACTATAAAACAATTTTGGCATAAATTTTATAATAATCAGAATATTAATTATTTTATAGTTTATTTTAACTCCTTTACTCCCACACATTTTAGTAGTATGTGGGTTCAAAGGGACTGAAGAAACCGTTTCTTTAACGTTTATGCTTTCAAATATTTTAGTAAGGGGGATTGCGATCGCAGTTTTAACATTCCCCGCTCACTTTACCACTTATAGCATTTCCTATGACCCCTGGATTGTTAACCGAGATGCATATAAATAGATTCAATACAGACCCCTTAGACTACATACAACGAAGATCAATTAAGAAAAAATTAATTTTTCATTCCACAAAAGTGTGGGATGTTCAACGTTTTCATTCCATCATCTACTCAGCGGCCATTGCTACAGATGGATAACAATTTTCTCGCGAACAGAAGATAAAAAATATCTATGCGCAATTGACCAAAATTCAGAGATTCTTCTTTTTGTAACGCAAGGCAAACTGTCATTGCATATGTTCAGTCCCTTTGAACCCACATACTACTAAAATGTGTGGGAGTAAAGGAGTTAAAATAAACTATAAAATAATTAATATTCTGATTATTATAAAATTTATGCCAAAATTGTTTTATAGTTATTAAATGCGATTGGTAAAAATTCGAAAATGATTGAAGGTAATGGGCAGAAAGGAATGTAAAATAACTGTAGGCAAGGAAGTTATTTTATGTTGGGTTTAAACTGAGCCCAGATAGGTCAACTTTGCGCAGTGGCGGTACCGTAGCCAGTGAAGTCTAACTGAGGCGCGGTTATTGCTAGTTGAAAACTACTCCCAATTGCTCGCACGGACGACGTGAAATATCGTCGGCCGGTGCAATTTTTGTTGGGTCGCTTGGCGGCCTTATGATGATATAAGAGAGAGTTCTAAGGGCACAGGGTGTCCGATGGCGGTTAGCGTCGCTTGGGACATGAGCTCCTACGCTTTTTCCCAAATTCATGTGCATCTAACCCACGCATGGTTGCATGAGTATGCGCATAAAGCAAGTGTTTGCGTCGATGCGGTTTCATTATCCCCGCCCATTTCAATGAGCTTCTCCCTATGTCCTAGCAGGGTATGTTTACATGAATAGACTGTTTTGATTCAATTTCTTCAAGACATATTTTTCACGTTTATTATTAGCAAAATTTAAGAGGCTGGCTAATGATATCTATCAAAATGCCTGCCATTTGAAATAAATAAATAAATAAGATTAAAAGAGTTCACTTAAATCCTGTTTCGTAAAAACGTTTGTTACTCTTATTTGTTTGCAGTTTTGAATGTGAACGAAATCAAAGAATATATTTTATGGGTAATTTTGATTCCAAAATTATTGACTGTCTCATTCAAACATAGGCACTTCCAACATGCTTTTTGGAACTCCATTCTATCATCATAGCTTGAACTTCTTGGCCAACTCTATTCTCTGACTTCCATCGGCCAATCCTTGCTGCCAGATTCTTTCCATCGTCAACTCCTTCAACTAATCTCTATATCTGGTACCTCCTCCACCTTCCATACACGAAGCGCTTTTCCCTCAAGCTGTTGGGCATGAGAAATTGTCTGCATTTTGAGATTCCCGGGTTGTATCCACCTGGGAGTGGATACGAAATGCATTTTCCTGGCCTGAAATGTAGTACGAAAGTAATAGCCTTAATGTAGTCTGATATTGAAATTTATAAGCTATGCACTTTTCAAGCCATTTCTTGATTTAACAGTTAGATTCTTTTTGAAGTGTGTCTGAAATTTTTGTTTACACTACACTTCCTTAAGACTAAACAAATTCTTGGACATCCATTCATTTCAAAATAGAATTTTTGGGATTGATCTTAAACTGATCTCAATGCCTCCTAAAGTCGTAAAAACAGCGCGGTCGATGAACTCTGATCTTAAGTTAATTTTAACCAGGAAACTGATTTTAATATTTTCGGTGTATATGAGTGAAACTCTTAATCCTGATTGTTATAACCTTGATAAACTGTTATTCTATTCCTGAGCGCTCACTTGTATATGTAAGACCATCGCGGAGACAATTTTTGTTTGAGAAGTAGCCAATAATTTACTATATGTAAAATTGAATGTATGCATTTTGACGCACTTATTAAAATAACATTGCTCGAATTGCAAGTATTCTACCTTCATCCAGGAGTCCGAGTAAGTTTATCTTTACATAATTAAAACTCAAACATATTAAAACTAATTATGAACTTGTAAGTCAATGATTCATGATATTTGAAAACTCATATGAATCTAGAAACCGAAATCTTACATAAACATATTAATCCGTGAATCCATTATATATAAACGTTCCCATTTCATATGGTTACTGTGTGAAATAATTGTTTACCAATACACCTATATTTATTGGATTGTGTCCTTGTGAGAAACTAAGTCGTTGATTCCATTAAATTTTAGTTGATATATTGCACATAAAAATGAAATTTGTACTTTATAACCACAATAAACTATAAAGCGTAGATATTGTTAATTTAAATAACACGGGGTCTAATATAGGTTATTTTGATATTCGAGTTTGACTTATTTCAAACACTTTTAATGAAAGTTCCCATCAACATTGACCAGTTAAATATGTCAGATCAAGGATTAAAGTTGTTATTTCATTTAAATTGAATTGGAGTTTTTTAGTTAATTATGTCTATCAATTACGTTAAAGGATATAAACAAATTAAGTAGAAATAATTATTACGATGCAAAATTTAATTATTATAAGAATACTCAATAAATTGCGAGAAACTTTGCCACGTAAAATAAATAACATTTTGTTACTTCGAATTGTTTAAAGCCTACACAATGATAAAATATATTGATCTAGACAACAATTTATGCAAATGATTAATTCTTTTTTACTATGTTTTTTATAACAATGAAGGCAATATACAATAACATTTGCATATGTTCCTCATATTTGTTTTAGTTGTCATTGATGCGCTCTATTTGTACCGCTTTTTTTGTAACGTCCATATTGATAGCTAGAGTTTTATTATGAGGTATTTGATTCATATAATATTTAGTCCATATACTGAAAATATTTTACTGTTTAATTGCTTACTTTGCGTTTTATTTGTTTGATTTTTGCTTTTCTATAAAAATATGAAATAGCATTTATTGGATTACTGCGGATTAATTGCCTGACTTTGTTAACATAGATTTCGCTTTTCATTGTCTATATATCACGAAACTTTCATAATACCTGGATATTTTTTATATTCTTAGTGCATTACAACTTGTATGCCTTAATTTTTTAATATTATCCTTCTTTGCAGGACCCCATCAAAGCATTCCACGAATGTGGACACTGCTGTCCCAGTGGTACCTGTTCCAGCTGTTGTAAATCGGCCGCAAATCGCCACAAATTCTACCGAACCAAATGCAACTCCCAAAAATTCCTCTGTTCGACTACTTCTTAACTCGAATTCCGACACTCATTTGCCAGTTCAACAGCAATTTACTTTTTTTTCAAATGCCCGACTTCAATTAAATGAGCAAACATCTGATCGACCTATTGTCATAAGTTCTAGTAAATACTTTTCGACTGTTTCGTATTTTTTAATTTCTCCGGTTATTTTAATAATTACCTCTTATAGCTGTTACTTCTATGAAAAAATCGGATTCTGATGTGAAAAGCGCAACCGGTGAATCAAATCCAACTCATTTCAATCCCATAATTATTAATCAACAGAAATCATCTCATCAGATTATGCCCCTTATGCAAAATACCGATGTTAAAAATTTAAACCGATTTGCATCAAATTTACCAACCATCATACCAAATTCAAATTCAAGTGCGCGGCTTGTGTCAATCGATTCCTCAAATCACCCTTCACCTAATCTTTTGACTACTCTCCGGGTAAACACTTTTTCCTTTAAATAAGATTTCTTTGCTTTTTATTATTTGTGTTTTAACTTTGTGTATTTAGCCTGGTAAAAGGGATGTGATGTCTTCCCTTTCTACTGTTCAAGTTTGCTCCTCGGGTAATCTGACTACTACTGAATCAGTAACAATGAACAGTTCTGGAGGCGAATCGATTTTAAAAGCATCTAGTCTTGTTTCTCATTCAACCGTCCCGTCAACAGAATCCAATCAGTCCGCTCCCCTTATCTCAGTAGTTCCCGTTGAACCTTCGCGATCAAATTTCCAACCATCTACCACCTCTATCAGACCTGCACAAAGATTTCCTATTGCAGTCGCACCAAATCGACCTAATGCTACTGGAATTCTTATTAACCGCCCTACGACAATCTCCCGACATCCTATTATTGCGCCTGTATCTCCTTTAAACTCCTCTACTTTAAATCCTATTCGAAAAAGAGCACGTAAGCAACAACTTTTGGTACCACAAGGTACAGAAATAACTAATTCTTCGGCACCCTCTGGCCAGAATGTTGTCAGCTTTGTGGAAATGTCAAGTAGTTCGTCGACAATTGACAAATCAAAGGCGCTTAGTTCATCAGTATCATCAACACCAAATATAGAAGCAGCCTTAGTAAGCGAGCTCGCTTTCGTTTGTATAAATTCCTCTATTATGCTCTTAATTGTTTTCTTGTTGCTTTAGCATGCTGCAAATTCATTGCCCATTGTGAACGTGGCGGGTTCTAGCAGCGTTGTTACAGGAGCTACCTCTCAGGTAATGAATGTCCGCCTTTACCCATTAAGAAGTGGGGCTAGTGGAAAGGAAGGTGTAGGTGGATCACATTTTGAACAAGCTTCCTTCTCGACATCCTCTGTGAATTATTCACAATTTCACAGTCTTGTTGTTAGTTCATCATCGGTTAGTGCAGGTAACGAGGATTTCAATGCTGGTGCTCAGTCTACGGCAACTATTTCATCCACTACTTCTCCAGCTGCGTCTTTAGTTACTGCGTCTTCTTTCCCCTCCTCTCCTTCCACTGGGCAAACCTCCATGTACGTGTTTCCATCATCAACAGTCACGCAAATGCCCTCATTACGACCCAATACCGTTACAGCTACGACAGTAAATCCTTCTAGTGGTAACGTCCTTCAAGTTCGTTTCAGGCCACAAGTTAGTCACATTCTTAGGAGTACTATTAACGCTCAGAATATCCCTTATTTTTGTTTGTATTTGCATAGACTGTACGAACTGTGCTGAGTCCTTCTGTTACAAACAATTCTTCGACGGGTTGTGTTCAGCCTTCTCCGCCTGCCTCAAGCAAAAAGATTGAATTGAATACTTCATCTGGAATGAAATCCATCACGACGATAAATGTTGAGGAAATCGCTCGAAAAGAGCCTGCAAAGGTTGGTCACTTGCTATTTAATGTGTGCATGTGTTTTACCTTTGTGCGTTAAACGTGTCACGTGCACGAATAACTAATACTTAGGGCGTGTGTGGTGTTGATTGTTTTCCTTTTTATTTTTTTCTCAATAGCCTGCCACTCCTATGGATGCAAGTGCACAACCAACAGTGCCCATTGTGCGTGTTCCTGATCCGAATTCGAGGAACTCCTCTGTTTCGACTCAACAGCCGCAGCAACAATTAAAGAGACCTCGAAAACAGAGTAATAGTGTTAGTGGAATTAAAAAGCAATGTACTTGGGAACTTCTAACTGATCCCCTTGATTCAAGTAAAAGTGTTTGGCGATCACCGCATCAACTGCAGCAGGACAACACGTCCGTCCAACAACAATCAAGTTCCCAAACATCAGCAGCATTTGTGGACCCTGAATCGGTTCTGAAAGTTGAGGTTATCGAAACTGATTCAACAATTCGTGGCATACCAAGGCGAATGCATCTTTACAAATCCAAAGGTAATCAGGACCAATGTCAAAAACGTGGCCAGTCTAGCAGTGGCACTACTGCTCCAGGTTTTTATAAGGGATCTAAAGCGCATCACTTCCTTCGACTTGCTGAACTCAAATTCCGCTCATTGGAGAGTGGTCGTACTCAGCTTTCTATAAATTCTGCTATCGCTAGAAGTGAATCTCCTAGCGCTGTGCGAAGCAAGGGACTACGTGATACTATAGGTGTTTCTTCTGGTCAACCTTTCAATGAGAACGAAGATGTGCAAACTATCCGTGATATTTTGGATTCACGAAGTCTTCAAGATGAGTTCAAATATGTAAACAACCCTGTAGACACTACTTCGACACTTGATCTAACCTGTTGGCGACTACATCTATGTCTAAGGAATTGCGAAGCAATGGTATGGACGTTTTATTGAGATACTCTTTATTGATTGTTCTCTAACGACTTCCCTGTGAATCTTGTTTAGATGGTTAGTGAAGGTATCAATTTTGGTAAAATTAATTCAGCTCTTGATCGAGCATTCCCACGTAATCGTGCTGAAAGCATAGATTGTCCCGAGGTGCCCCGGTTACTCTGTAACTCATTAACAGATCAAGCGCATCAGAACCTCCTTGCAGAAATCTTCCTTCAAGCCATACCACCCGCTTCCCCTGCTTTTCTTTCCAAAGAGTCTTTAAACCATTTTGATGAAGACGATAAGAAGATCTCTGTAGTCCATACCAAAGACATTGAAGAACGAACACGTGTAAGTCAAGTTTTTAGTTTGAACATTTTGTTTGGAAAGGCTACAGTATTATCAGATTCGTGACTTTGTGTATTTTAAGGCACTCATTCAAAGAGTTAAAACGTTAGTTGACGGTATGAAGAGAATAAAGGACTTGTCTAATGAACTGCTAACCGAACACGCGGACTTTGTTCAGAGTTTTGTGGAGCAGATCGAATATTTGCGTCGAAGTGATTCTAATCATCCACCATCCTCCCTATCTCTTAATAATTCTTCACCTAATGTCGATGGTCAGGATTCTAATGGCGATGATAGTAACCCATTTCAAGATGGGGACGATTTGCTAGCTTCACCTCATCCTCCTACTTCGAAGCATCTTCGTTCTCCTTCCGCTTCTCAAAAGGGGACTTCACCTGCTCGTGTGGCTGCTTTTCATAATGGACGTCGAAGGTGATATTTGTAATTTTCGTAAGTTTCTTGTTTTCATAGTTTTTTATTCTAGGCTGCTACGGTGGTCGAAAATAGCTTAGAATTTAGCTTCAGATTGTGTATATTTCTTGTTTCTAGAGACATGAATTGATGTGGAAGCCAAATTTTAAATAATCTCCATGGCAGCCAGAGATTTTATTAAAATTTTGAGGTGCCTTTTTACCTTTCTCTGTAAGTTGTACTCCCTCCTCTTGTAATGCATTTGACAACGCACGCACTATACACTGACCATACGGCCTGTGATAAGTATATCTAGCATTCACAATTTCTTCTTCCCTCTTTCTCTTGACTCACTGTACAAATTGTGGACCTTCCTATTGCAATCAGCATGCGCTCAGAACCTTCGGCCTTTTGTGTATATGTTTGCAGGTAAAGCTCTTTCGCCTTTCTTCTTCTCTGAATGTGTATTTCTGTACATATTGTAATAATTGTAGATCTATATATATATATTATCGTTCCCCTTCCTCTCTGTGTGTACCTTTTTTATACATTATGGCCGTTTATATCTCCACTTATAACTATGTACATTATCTCACTCATGTGTCTATATATTAATATAGAATGGATTCTCACAAATCCTTAAAATATGCTGCCTCTCTTTTCGGGTTGGTAGACCGATATCAAAACAGGAGGTAGTAGATATAACGTAAAGGGGTGTATTAAAAATTCCGTAATTTAGCATTAGATTTCTGTCTTTGGACCTGAGAAGTGAATTTGGATTCTTGCTCATGTAGGCGACGCAATCGTTGTCTCAAATCGGAGAGTTTCTGTCGGGCTAAGTTGGCAACCTTTCCATCGCGTTGATCATTGCGACTTATGATGTCTTCTGTTCGGGAAATTTCCTCCAATGTAGCATGAATTTCACGCTGGAAAGAAGGAAAGGCGAAGGTTAGAGGTGGGATCTAATCGTTCTACTTACTTGAATCTTGTAGATCTCAACATTCATTTCTTTTGTTGACATTTTCTTCCCAGGTGCTGTCACTGATGTTTGGGATTTAACATTATGATCAATACTGCTCATGACCAGAACTCGGGAATTGAGGAAGTCAAAGACAGATCCGTCGTAGTAATCCGGTTCGCATTTATTTGTGGATGAACCTTCAACTTTCCGTGCAGATTTTGGCAATGGCTTTTTTCTTCTGATTCCGGACTTCAATTTAACCAATTGATCAATAGTGGGTCGATGCCAAAATCCTCCACCAATATCGTCTAACACAATTTGGTGTAGGCGTGAATCAGTTGATACAGGGAGTCGACGGCCGGTACCCAGTTTGCCAAGGCCTCCTTGACCAGTGTAGCCCATTTTCTGCATAAGTCGTGATCCTATGCCTCGAGTGTGGGACTCCCAAGCCCCTAGAGGTAAATCTGGCTCTCCAATGTCGCTTGGTGGAGGGAGGTTAGCAGATTTCACCTCGTCGCATCCTGGTTGCAAAACTTCACTAAGACTGAAGTATACTTTGTGCTGTTGCGCGGTCTGATGCGAACAAAATTTTATCAGCGAAAATCATGTATCTATAGTATTGTTTTATATTTAATAAAGTGCTTATATTTTTAACTAACCTGTAAATTGTCTTCGTCTGTAAAATCGAGTGTAAGATCATCATCGTCTTCTGAATAGGTTTCTAAAAGTCCCGATGAATCACAGGACCTCAGATTGGTATGTTCTGATCCGGAATCAGGAATAGGGTAGATATGAGTGAAAGGCAGACTGACTGCACTTTCCATATGGTTGGCATTTGGCGACACGCTTATCCATTCGATAACACATGTTCCAGCGTCTACATCTGTGTGTCTGATATAGCCGTGTCTCCATAGAGGAAGTCCTGGAGTTGTTGGTAGAGCTAAGCACAGTTGTTTCTCTTTTAAGTAAAGTTCTGCCTCTGGCTCATACCAATCACATAAATCCTACATGCACAAAGGAAAGATTGGAAAAGGGAAGCAAGGAAAGCTTACCTCAGAGGCGGCAATAGTGCCGTGACTAAATCTACATAGTGAGCCTTTAGGACATTCGTGGTGTTTTAAGTAGGACGTACACGGAATTTCACCTATTTTAGTGGGGTTAGCCATATACAATCGCATTTTCCTCTCATTTTGGCTAATTCGCAAGACCTCTGCTACTATGGCATTTTGATGAACAAAGTACCCACGCGAAGTCCACCCCATAATGGAACAACGACTACCTATGTTAAAGATTTAAATATTCAAAATAAGAGCCTGAGAACCAGGTACGTCGTCATCGAGTAAATGGGAGAATATATCTGACGTTATGTCATCAGAATCTCTAGGCGGATTTTCTGATCTTGATTCCTTTAAAGCGATTACTTCAGCGATATTTGCTTTAAGTTCAAGCAAATCTTTAGCTTCTTTTTCCGGTGTGAGAGAAATTAATTCAATAATGTCAGCAAGTGTTTTGCGGAGAGTATCTAGATCAGCATCCATCGAAACAACATTCACGAATAAGCGTCTATAGATTACAAATTCTGTAATACAACAATACTACCGCTAACAAATTAATTGTCGAAAAGTTGACCTTGAGTGCCCAAATTTCGTCAGCGGGATATTCCTGCAATCGCCTTATTAATATCAGTGAGAAAATCTTGAACTATTAGGAATTGAGATCGTTTCCTTGAATATGAGGTATAATTTATTTAGCTTTAGCAACATAAATAAATAATAACCCAAATAGAGTATGACATATTGATAAGAATATCATCTAAATTTATAATAAGAATTTATCATCTTCGTATGAAATAAATCAATGAAAATAAAAGTATTTTAATCTACTTGGTATTTAAACTTCATTACTACAGGTCCTCGATATCCAAGGGCTATAACTAAAATAAAAAATGATTCATTTCCGTGATTTATTTTATTGCGTGGAACCTTAATAAGGCAAGTAATTCATGTTAGAATATCGACAAAATTACCATTAAACACTTAAACAATAACAGTGTCCAACTGGTTTGGCAGTTTTGGCGCTTATCAAACGTAAAAGCAAGTTAAGCTTGATTGCCGAAAAAACAGTAACGCAATTAGCCAAACGATACCGCAAAATAAGCAAACCGTTTACCACCTTGCAAATGGATTATTAGCTTTTCAGTAGCTTATATTCTAACCGCCTCCTCATAATGTAACCAACATTATCCTCCAGTCTGTCCTAAGATTTTTTGAAGACAGTTTGCAATCCGAGTTTAATAACTTTTGTTATTATTATTGCACTCACTTGAGCTGAAATGAATCATTATTTCTTTATATTCCCTTTGCGAATATCATAAAGCAAACTATCACATACTCTGAGGCAATTTTCGTAGATTTAAAAAAGAAGGAAATAAAAAAAATATTCTCGAAGACCGATATGATTCCCCATTATTTCAAATTATGGATTTCATAGCAAATAATTGCAATTTTGAAATCATAACAAAATATACATTTGACTGCCAATATATTAATGTCTATTTCCGGGGCAAGCTGCTAATGGTTTTATAGTTGTGAGGGCATGTAATTGGCTCACGACATGAGAATATGAAGATGATGTTTCTTATACTTTATTTGTAATTATGGAACTGATTAAAATGATTAATCATTTAAATTTGAATGAAATATGCTCACGTTTGGGCAATGTGAGCTCAATCTGCGTTGAGATTTTATTTAAAAAAAATAGGCAACAGTTGCGTGCTAACGAATTAAAGTAAAGTGGCAGCGTAAGTGAAATTTTAGTTTTCATGCAAAGGTAATTTGTATTCTTTACTAATCAAAGTTGACAGTAGTTGTTCTCATTTGAAAAGCTTAGTTATATATGCATAAAGCTTAAAATTTAGATAGACTTTAGAAGATTAACATTGAGTGTAATCATACAAAAAGAATATTTTAGAAATGGTAGTTAATGGGCCTTTTGTTTTTGAATAATGAAACCATAAAGGCTGAACTGAACTAACTTGTAAATTAAAACTAATTTAAATAAAATGAATGTGAATATTTGAGTTATTCATTATAAATCTTTATCTGCTTTCAAGATTGGTACGTACCATTTACATGATATTTTATTTTGTGATAAATGTGATTTTTTTAACTGAAAAATATATGATTTTTAAGGCAATATTTCCTTGAAATTGTTGTTATTTTAATGTTAAACCACTTAAGCAACGCATGTGTTGTTTAAGTTGATTTGCTTTCACTTCTTCTTTTGTGCCATAGTGATGCGCTCTCGCTCTCCGTCAACAAGTTATCGTCGTGATGATTCTTTCCGTTCCCGTGATAGGAGCAAGTCCAGGGAGCGAAGTCGTTCTAGATCAAGGTAAGGCTCGTTATTTTTTTCAGTTCCTGGTTCTAGAAGTTCTAGGTCTCAATCCCGTTCATATCGTAGGCGAAAAAGCCGAAGCAGCAGTAGGGGTTATAGGTCGCGCCGGTATGCTATATCCATTGTGCTTATCATATTATTAACATTGTTTAATTACGTTTTTAATTTTAGTGGTTACCCTAGTAGTTATGGCTATCGACGCACAGCGCCGAGGGATCATCCCCAACCTTCAAAATGCATTGGTGTCTTTGGGTTGTCAATAAACACATCCGAAAAGGATCTCTATGAAGTATTTTCTCGTTACGGCGAAGTTACTGATGTAACCATTGTCTACGACAGTGTTACCGGGAATTCGAGGGGATTTGGCTTTGTTTATATGAAGCACCTTGCTGATGCCAAAGAAGCGAAGCACGACGCACATGGGATGGAAATCGATGGTCGTCCCATTCGGGTTGATTACAGTGTCACTCAGCGCCCTCATTCTCCAACGCCTGGTGTTTATATGGGCAGACCATCAAGGTTAGCTTTAACTGTACTTTTATTGATGATTATTTTTTAAATGTGCTTAATCTGTGGATGAATCATTTTTAGGCGTTTTGGTCGTCGTCGTTCACCTAGTCCCAGACGTCGCTACTCGCGCTCTCGTTCACGCTCTAGGAGCTATGATTAAGAAAACATTGCATTTATTATTTTACCTACCAAAAAGAATTTGCTGTATAAATTCATCTGCCTCATTGCTATACACAGGTAATCCACACTCAATTTGCTTCTCCGGTTGTTTTTAAATGCAAAATAAATTCTGGTTTTTTGTGTTTAATCTTCGTCTGACCCGTTTTTCTCTTTTTGCAGTATGAATATGAATAGGAAACTGAAGATCTTTAGCAAATTCCTAGATGTGAGAAGAATTTAGCGAATCGAACCTCTGAGAATAAATGGCAAAGAATGAATTCCCGAAAAGAACATGCGTCAAATTAACTTTTCAAAATGTTGACATGATTTGGTTTATGACGTGAGTGTCCGTAAGCTGGTAAGCATTCTAGGGCGCATGAAGGCATGATTAAGTGTAGGGTCTAGGTTTAAGTTGATATCGCCAATTTCATAATTTAATAGTTATTTATCGCTACATACGAGTTGGCGTTAAGTTTATACTTTCCTAATCACTGCTTTTTTATTTTAACGTTATTTTATTGCATGCTTTTTCTACACTGTTTTCGTTTTGTTATGTTGCACAATATACTTTTGTGTTCTTACGTTTTTTGTTCTCACTTCTAAATACTTTTAAACGCCATACTCCTAATTACGTGTGGGGGTCGTAATTTACTACCAAACACTTAAGCGTATTTCTGTCATCTTGACGAACTGCTAAGGTTGTGATTTAAGACCATATGGTTGTGATACTCGCGGTTTAATCTCATTTTCCACGAAAACGTGTTAATTAAAAGGCGCTTTCAAAGTATCGAAAATTAGTTGCTGTTATGGAGTGAAATCTTGAAGTGCGAGTTGAAGCATGATTTAGTACCGCACTTTCGCATCACGTGTGTCGCTAATCTTAAAGATTAAGAACTTCCGTCTAATTAAATTCCTGGTGAACTTTACTAAAATTTCCACCACAAGATCGAATTTACTCATGCCACCGAAAACGAATATTCTCGGTCTTACCACTAAAGATTTTGGGGCCTTAAAGCGTTTAGCTAGTGACCGAAACTATAGGGAATTTTGTGATTGTAGATAACTTGAAGCAATTTATAAGACATTAATCACCATTTGATATATTAAATTGCAGGATTGGGATTAAATATTTATTGGTAAATGAATCAATACGTATACCGATGAAAAAACGTGATAAACGAATAGAATTGAGTTTCCAAATTGGATGTTGTAAGACTAGTAAAGTGACGAACACAAAATACGGTAAAATAAAGAAATTCGGGTTATTGAATGAGACAAGGAACCAGGGTAACCTAGTCGAGCTCCTTTCGGGTGTAGAGCTGTTTAAGTTCTTCTTGGTACCTCTTTCGAATGGCATGACGGGCACACTTCAAAGTAGGAGTAAGTAGCCGATTCTCCAATGTAAATGCTTCAGGAATTAATTTTATTACACGAACCTATATCGAGAAGAAAAAAGGAGTAATTTTGATCATGAGGAAACGTGAACTCAATTGGTTCGTATGTTCAAGGGTAAATAGTTCCACCGCATACCTGCTCAAACCCTTTAAGTCCGCTACTTCTCCCCAATTGCGATAATTCACTGAAGATAAGGCGCTCGGCCTCGGGATTGTTGCATAACTCTTCCAGGGTGATCAAATTTCCCCTAAGATTGAACTTTTCCGTAGTGTCAGTATCACCAGACTTTCTTTTTTTGCTATTTCGCTTCGGTCTCTTCCTTGACCCATTGCTACTGTTCCTTGCTCCCTGCTCAATGCTATTAATAGCCTTGCAAAGGGTTTCACCATCTGGGACTACTAGCGCAACTGGATACGATTTCAACGGTGATCCATCTACGAATACCTGAGACACTAGAGAACTATGTGTATACACTTGTTCCACCTTCTCCGGTGCAACGTATTCACCTTGAGAGAGCTTGAAAATATGCTTCAGTCGATCAACAATTTTAAGGCGATTACCCTAACATTGTAGAGATAAAAGTTAGATAGGTCAATGCAAGTAAGTTCAGTAGTAAAGCGAATACACACTTCAGCCCACTCGCCAATATCACCCATGTGAAGCCAACCATCCTTGTCTATTAAATCCTCTGTCAATTCAGGTTGTCTAAAGTACCCAGGGGTCACTACGGGTCCTCGACAGCAAATCTGCAAAAAATAATGACTATTAATAAAACGCTACTTAAAATAGAATAAGTAGATTAAATATGCATACTTCGCCCTTGTTATCTCTAGACGTCACAAGATCCATGCTGGGTACATCAACGAGTTTTATTTCACAACCAGGAAGTGGGGGTCCAACATGACCCCCAGCTAAATCCCCAAAAATGGAACACGTAATAGCACCACAGGTTTCCGTAGAACCGTAGCCCTCAAAGACAGGACAACAAAAGGCGGCTCGAATGAATTGCAGCAGATCACCAGATATAGGTGCACCCGCCGTAATTATTAGACGAATACGACCCCCAAATCGCTTTCGTATTTTGGAGAAAACAAGTTGATCCCACATGGTATTGTGCTGATAGATCTGCCTAAAAGTCACCAGATCAGATGAAACTACGTGGTAGCGTATAAAGGAATACACTAATTGGCGACACGTACTTATCTACTGTCTTGAGTTTACGAATGACAGCAGTCTTAATGAGGGATGTCTTGAGTTTTGAAGTCGCGACATTTTTGAAAATGGCCTGCCGGATACGTGCCAATACTCGCGGAACCGCGATGAAGATGGTTGGTTGCAGTGTGTGGGCATCAGCTTGAAGTGATGTTATTTCACCACTGTAGAAACCAATCCGACCACGTGCATTCAGGGCTAGCATCTAAAGTAAAGTAATGCGAAGATGCATTACGTTATTTTAGTCGCAAAGATTGCTTTTTTAAGCATGTATAACCCGTCAAAGAAAATTTTGTTATAATTACTTAGATCATGACTAAACAATATATTGACAACATTGCGCAACAACCTCTGTTAGAACTTTCTCCAAGAAGTTCTTTGAAAATCTGCAACACTCATAGCCTTGACTTCGGAAATCCATCTGTAAAACTAAAGATGATGATAATTCAATCGAGTTAAGACCCAGAGCTTCGCCTAAATGGAACATATAACTAGCCATCGCGACCCCACTGTATTAATGAATGAGAAGTAATATCTGCTTGTGTGTCAGTTGGCATTGGTCACTGTGCTCGCCTGCCATGTAGAAGGTAACAGATGCTATTCCAGTAAGCGCACACGACGAAGTGAGTGGCTAACCGCAGAAGCCGAGACTCTCACCAGCGAGGCCACTCTCTACCCAAGATGAGTGCTGCATGTCATTGCAAAAAGTTAACCTACATCAACACCAACTTTCTGTAATAGATATTTCCGATAATTCAATGTAAATAATACCCAGCATTTGATACAATCACATCAAGCGTCAAATATCCATCTACATTTAAAGCTGAAAATAAATTGACTCAAGAAAAACTACTAGGGATCATTATCAATTAAAGTGTTGATCATCACAACCATTATTAAGTAAGAAATAGCAAAATATCCACCGCATCACACCTTGGAATTTGCGTAAACAAATAACCCCAATTGGCATCTTACTAGACCTTAAAAATATCTCATCACACTCACCACATTGAATTGTTCAAAGATATGGGCCAGAGGAAGAAATGATAAGTAGACATCATTTTGAGTAAAAAGCTATTGGGAAAAGGTGACATTGGATTTACTAAGGAAGTTAAGGTGTTAAGTTATGCAGAGCCATAAACTTACTGTTAGATTGGTATTCATCATTGTGCTTGTAACTGTGGCGATTAGCATCTTATTTGTGACAATAACACCTTTAGGTGTTCCTGTATATGAGAATAAAAGGAGCTTTTTATTAAAAAGTTTCGAATCTAAGCTATCAAAGAGAATTATCGAAGATCCAACCTAAATGAAAGCCGCACACCTTACTAGAAGTTAGATAGCAAACACACTAAAATTGAAATCAACACAAGGTCTTTAACCCTTGGCTTCATTAACCACTTGAAATTGACTCCACATTACTAGTGGCCTCAATTTGACTACATGTGTTTGGATGCTCTCTCCAAAAGATACTTCATGATGTCGATCCTTAACTCAAGACAAGAGTTGGAAAATACCTTCTTCTTTCCTTAGGTTTTGGAATATAAACATCGAGTACCCAACACTAATATCCAATAAAATAAACGGAAAGTAGGGTTTTGTAAAACCTCAAGACAAGGAAGCGCTGGACAGGGGAGCTACTTGAGTTATACTTGACTCTTTACAATTGATCAGCCTGGGTTTCTACAACCTCTGGCTTTTGAGGGGCATACTTAGCGTTGTCCTGGTGGCAAAAAATATACCAAAAGCACGCAAAGATTGGCTCATGTTTGAGCAAGTGCAACCGCAGTATTATCCAAAATGTTTTTTTAGAATTGGCTCACACATTGCCTGATTAACAAGAATAATTATGAGGCATCCCATCTCTTCTGTAAAATACAGCCGACGAGAAAAACTATCTTTTAACTATGAACGCTTTGTAGACATATTGATGCTCAGCTAAATTAAAATCCGTAAGAGGGGAAGATTACCTGTAGTTCCACTAGTATAGCAGATAAGTACCTGGTCCTCTACAGTCGAGGGCTATAATAGGAAACAAATAGTGTCTAGATGCAAATTCGATCATTCAAATTAACTTAAATGAATGTAGCTACTTACATCAGGAGTACATTGATTCTCATTTCCCTTAATCTAAAACACGAAAAATAGGGTTGGACATAAGTAATTGCTATTGGCGGAGGGCGAAGATGAAACGAGGACGAAAGACACACGTTTAGCCTAACCTTAGGAGGTCAGACTTTAGAGAGAGAGAGAGAGGGACTGCAAATAACTTACTAGCAGATCCGAAAAGGCGTGGATTTGTACACGTTTATCTGCCTTTACACGCAAATTCTCCAGCACTGACGCATTCGACTGAATAAGGATGATATGTTTCAAGTGACCGGATTTCAATTCCAACAACTTCTCAACCAAGTCGGGTGATACACAAACACATGCCGTTAGTTCAGCTGTGTGTTGGCAAAAAGAGGGTAAAATAATAAAAAAAGAACATTAAAATCGATCTTGCATTCTAATTTTAAGTAAACATTATGATTCTTAATCCAACTCACAATGATTGCAAATATGCTTCAGGGCTTCCTCCCCAAGAGTATCGTAGAGTGGTACAACTACTAGACCATAGGTAGCGCACGCAAATTCTGTCACGACCCACTAAAGGAAAAAGCAGAAGGAGTTGAGGTGAGGAAACAAGTGCGACTTAGCCCTGACTGATTTCTGATCGATAATTGCCGCAACTTCTTAAGAGACTAATGAGTTATAACTAGCAAATTCATGATTACAATCATTTACGTCGTGTGAGTTCGCATGTTTAAAACTTAAACAAATTTGGATGCATGCCTTCTACAAATCTGCAGAAATAAAAAAGCACACGGAAATGTGCCATTACAACTGGGATGGGGGGGGGCGGGGGGGGGAGAGACAGTCACTGACCAGGTGCCTTTCAAACCGAGTTTCGACTGAATGGGTCACTCACTGACGCTTAAGTCATGAAGTTCTTAAAGAAAAAGTAGCACTAGGCGCACTATAGCTGTTGATCCCAAGAACAAAATTCCCATTCCGCTTCCCCTGCCTACTAAAGTTTTATGATGTAATGAACCCAATAAAAAAATTGACAGAAACCTAATAACTGAACGAATTCTTGAGGAGAATAAGTCATGTTTATTCATTCGAATTAGGTAGTTTATGCGAACTCGTTTGTGACTCAGTGAAAAGGACTTGAGAAATGCATGAATATGAATTTAAACGGAGACAACATGGCAATGGTGACTCATCGAGGTCAAATTTGGCATGCAGAAACAATGCTATTGACAAAGGAGAAGGAACAAGTACCAACAAAAGGGAACACAAATCCAAGACCTCTCAAAAGAAATACCATACAATGGTAAAGAATCAAGCATCCCAATAAATGATACCGTAAACAGTGAATATTGTGGAAAAGAAGTTGTTTTGTGATCAGGAAATTTGAACCTCAGAACCTGAACTGGTGAATAGAACATCTTTAAGAACAGTAAGTAATTAAGTAACTATACCCGACCCAATAATCTATTAAGCCGAACCGGACATTTCAGTGCTTCGTTCATTGCATTTCCACACTTGAATTTAGAAATGAAATGGCGTCACTGTTGCCTCCCTATCAATTAACCTCGGAAGGAAGTTAGCTCTATGGCACAAACGCTGCACTAGTTGTAGCATAGGCTGTATTAGAACTTTTTGAAAAAAATAGGTTAATATTTTTATCCTGGAATAATTAAAATAACGATTTGACGCATTATTAGACCTATTAATAATAATTAACAATTTTGAGCTCGAATGGTGGATCATTGCCAGAGATACCGTGATGTATTTAGAAGGTTATGACGCATTCTATGGAGCTTGGATTTAGTGGAGACTCCTAAAAGTTGAAGCATTGCATGGGAATGCATGAGATTGTGCCCCAAATTTGAAGATTGGTTAAGTTGAAAGGACATTGTAAGAAAGTCGATTATTTTTCGCCCTAAGCTCATTTTCTCTTGTAATTAATTGTAAAGCAATGCCTCATAGTAGAGCAGGTTGAACTGCGGATTATTGAGTTTGATGTTTTCAATATTGAGCTTGGAGGAGAAGGGGGGGGGTGTGGGCAACGGGCACTCATATGGCAAAATAGTCTATAAACCGGCAGTTGACTTCTGACTTCAAACTACCATGGCCCCACTGTATGCCATATTCGGCAACTTCCACAGCACCCACTTACCTTTTCTCTGCCTTTGTGTCTGTCTGTCTGTCTCTTTTGCATCAGTGAATCACTCTTCTGCCCCCTCTTCATTTTTATGACTTTGGTGTTCCTTCCCCTCTGTGAAGCCCGAAGACAACAAAAGGGCTAATGATAACCAACATAAAGCCTGTCATTTGACATAAATATTGAGCTGAAGAGTAACTATTTGGATAAGAGAGTAGTTTATTGATGAAAAGCAAAAGCGACTAGAAACATACGTGGCGAGATTATTATGTTTGTATTTAGATCAACAAAGTAATGCTTTTAGCTCAGCTGATGGACAATTTCCGCACTTCCGGTGGCGAAGAAAATTACTAAGCTCTCTACAACTATAACGATAAGAGGAAAATTATAGTATCTGTGATTTCAGATGATTTATAAATGATAGTTGAACATCTATGTGGTACCAAAATTTTTACCTAAATCTCCATCATTCTATGAAGTTCACTTATCTTGAACACACAGTGGCGATGAAAACTGTAGTGACCTCGATTAATCGATTTCAATAAGTAGAAGAATAATTTTGTTGAGCGTACAACCCTACCAAACAAAGGACTCTCTTGCGAGACGAGTGTGGACGTGAGCGAGGGACCCCCAGAGCAACAAAGATGTCGACCTTATTCGAGGTGGAGTAACGTTGGTTGTATAAAATTACCAAGCAGAGAAGCCATTTCAAAATAAAAATACATTCGCTACATACACACATACAAAATTCAACAGTAAATGTCAAGGGGTATTTCAAAACCAATATACACTTCACCCACAATCACCTTTGAAAATAGAACGGCACGAAATCCACCCCTCTCCCCACCCCCACCAGAGGTAACTAAGGTGACAAATGGGTTATTCGAAATAACCCTGCGAGACAAGATAAAAATTCCCAGAAATTTAAACACTCAGCACATGAGTTGTCGTTAAAGGAGATCACAGATAGAGATAACTATGTTCAGCTACAACTCCGTTGGAGACTTTCATATTTTTGTTTTTTTCCTATCAACATACAAATTATTACCAGTAGGTAAGTGATCAACGAATCTCTGAGCGCAAATGTGCTGGAAAGCGGTCGATCATTGTACAAATCATCACTCAAACTAAAGCTCACATTCAATACTAGTTCTAGTCTATTGGCTGGTTACAAAAAGAACACACAAAGAACTGGGAGATACTCACCTTTATAGACATCGGGTGATAGTTTAATTTAAGGTAGTTGTTTCAAGGTCTCCCTATGGCTGATCGTACGATAAATACGCTTTTAGACGAGGCGACCCGACTAATCGACTTCACGTGTCATTATGCACAACCATATTTGCAAACAAAAGAAAACATTCAATTCACTCACTATACATGTAGTCTAATGCATATTCCTCAATATTCCAACGCTCGTCTTAAGGTGTAAATCAGTTCAATATTCTATGTGATTGAGATCTCCAATACTGATAGAGTATTTATAGCCACTTAAAGCTATGTCGAGTAATAAAAAACCTTCACTCGAAATAGTATTTTCATATAAATGACAGTAAATAGTAACTGTGGCATGAAAACTGGACTTCGCGATGTGCAGTGAATAAACAATAGCAAATGTAAAAGAAGCACTGTATTTATTTAAGACAATTTACAACGAAAAGGGTAAAAAGTTAGCAAGGATTCGAAAAAAGCCATGGCCGCATATGTGCTAAATGGTGATGTGGGAGACACGCTTTTGAAAAAAAAGTAAATCAAGTAGTCGTATATCTATGCGAATTCACAAAAGTTTCAAAGTAAATAGCTCCAGAAATTAACTATGAAATGGTAGTAACACAATTATTACAAGGCTCAAAATGGGAAGTAAAATTTATTGGTTAAAAAATAAAAAGTACATTATGAGAAGCGAAACCAATAATCATATTGTTACATAATTATAATAATTATATTTTCAAAATGGAATCATTCTCCAATGTTATTATTAAGAACCAGAGAAAATCAGGTAATTCAAATATCTTGGGCCCTGAGAACACGATGATTGAAAGAAGCTTTAAACCATTTTAAAACCACACCTCCTTGTTAAGTTTTAACTCATGTAGAATACTAAGATGAAATAAACAGTTTATAGTCAGAGGCAAATTTACTATTCGCGTAGAAAAACGTCCAAACTTACAACACCATGACAGTTGAGTTTAAGTCGGGAAATTTACTTATATAAATAAATGAGTACGAATGATGAAGAGTGAAAATTATTTAATTTTGTACATTTAAAACGCTGAAGATTCAGTTTTAAAGGCAGTTTAATAGCCGTTATAAGACAGGACACAATTAAATCTTGATTTACAAATTGCAAAAGATATTGGAAGTTTGAATATGGAGTAAAAATGGAAAAAATTACTTACGTCAACACAATTTTTGCCATAGATACCGACACATCTTCCAGTTTCAGATTTGTTATCCAACCCACAGACATTAATCAGAGCAGATCCCAAATCGCACGCCCTTTCATAAGTCTAGAGTAAGTCAAAGTATCAAAGAGGCATTAAAAATTTATTTGTGAGGAAAGAAGAGAATTTTTAAAAGGAAATGTCTAAATTACTCCTTTGAATGTCAACCAAGAGTAAGGATCTGAAGGTTTGGAATGGCTACCAAGGAACGGTTGCTGGCCTGAGAAGAAATGTTCGTTACAAATAATCTAAGCGTAGATTTCAGTAAATATGGCAATTTGTAAGTAGATAAAGAAGGAAGAAAATAAATTAGAAGCAATCAAAAACCTGCAACTAGCACTGCCTCAAGAAGTAAGTCATGGACGGTAGTTAAGCGCTCATCAAGAACTTCAGGAAGTTTCGGTTCTTTAGAAAATTGGGAACGACGAACGCCTTGCTATGAGGGGCAAACAAAGCATAAATAATTAAATACTTGGATGGCTTAATATTCAAAAACTAATAAACAATGATGGCAAAGATTTCCACAAACCTCGGCTTCGAACAAATATCCATCATTAGAAATTTTTGAGACAATTTCAAATGGTTGAGAGCCAAATAAAGAGAACATACTTCAAGGTGTTGGCTCTGAAATTAAAATACAATATATCTGAGAAACTCGAAATAATTATGGTAAGATATTCATACAAAGCGACGACGAAAGAACTATGTCCAAAATAAATGAATCAAATTCTTACAATAATTTCGGCCACTCAGGGAACAATTAAATACATAAAAGATTGAATTATTTATTTACTACAAGTAAAATTCTTTATTCTGATAACTTCATTCTGTCATCGAAAAAATTATGCTTTCTTTTATTTATTATGGTGTTGAAAATTATCTAAAACATTTTAAAATGTATCACATGAAAATGTAAGGAGCATTTAATGGAGAAATTACAAACTACTACAAGAGAACACTAGCAAATCAAAACTGTAAATGAAATAACTTTACCCCAAGGCCATGTTTAAGTATAAATTAAAAGAACTATGCGTTTATTAATCTAAAGCTTAATATTCAGAAAGAAGCCTAAAGTTATAAATTTATTAAATGAATTTATCTTGTTTTTACTTTTATGTATGCTTCTTAATTTCGTAAATTCATTATATTTTCCCTACGGCACTTTTATTACAAATTACTTATTTCTTTCCATAGATTATTGGACAAAAAATAATTATCGGAATAGTGATTACTCCTACTGCAGTTTTAGTTTGCTTGAGCATTGCAGTATTAGTATGGGTTAAGTGGTAAGTATTAATTAATATTATTAAGCATGATGATTCTATATGGGAAAGTTTTATTATTTATGTTACACCATTAATTAAATACCTTTCCTTCAACATAAAGCTTCCTGAATCTAAATAAATGCATGAAAAATTTAAGTGGTTTAAGATTGAAGCGTTCTATATGGTCAAATATTTTATAAATGAAAAAGAAATACAAATAAAGAGCAAAACTCATTAAAATTTATTAGATATTGTCGTGGCAAGGCTTTAAAGCGCATAGAGTGTTTAATAACATAATTACATGGTATACCCATTGCATGCCCAACTAATTAATTTATTTGGTATTTTCTTATGTGAAGCAACTTATTATAATCTTTTACAACCCCAAACAGATGTTACTGCGTAACATCTGTTTTAGTTTTGTCATGATGTTTTCTCATTACTGGCAATAATGGTAATAAATAAAAATCTTACAAATCATTTAGTTTACCAATATTAATTGGCCCGATTAGCAGTCTAGCTAACAGCTAAACTTGAAAATTTTTAATATAGTTGTTATTCATTAATATTCTGTCGCTTTATCGGTCGATTTTGGCATTTTACATACCAATGTCGCTATAAATATTTCATCACTGTTTGTTCTAGCATCCATGGTTTGAGCTCTTCATTTGGAACTAATGTCCCCATAGAGTTACGTTAAAAGAACAAATAACATAGGCAAATTGTGATCCTCATGTGGGATCTGACATTCATCAGTTCCGATCTCGTTCCAGATTGATAGTTCTCCGCAACACCTGCACTGATTTCACCTGACAATCATGACCAAGCCTTTTCTGTCAATTTCATAGACTTAGGCAAGTACATCGGAATTGGAATAAACCATGCTATGAAACGAATTTAAAAAACCTTGACGTTCTATAGTATCAATAAATAACGTGGTTGAAACTCTAGCATACTACAGTAATATCTTTCTTATCGATGCCAATTAAATGCAATGATTTGTCAACCCGAACTGTTTTCCCATTGGCCAATAGTTAATCAAGAAAAGCGCTTCTAAATTTAATAATTAGCCTTGGTAAAAAAAGCATGGCTGATTAAGCTTTAAAAATTTGCAATATCTTCAAACGAAGATGTCGAATAGCAGACATCGTCGTGAGTTTCTAATGACGCGAGATGGAATATTCGAAACCGCTGTATTGAATGTAGCATCATAATCGGATTGAGAGAACAACAGTATCCTAGAAACTTTATATTTTATTTAAGAAAGCTTCAAATTTAGAAGGTTACTGTGAATTAATGCAACCACAGTCGAATGAGTTAATGAACTTGGAATTTCAGTTTACTTTATTTACAACATTAAGCGTTCGAAATTAAGAGATTTAGTGGAGGGGGGGGGGTGTGAATAGTTACCGAGAGAAGTCCTATGACCTAATAAAAATATTGGCATTTGCGTTTTGAACTAAAATGGAATGAAGATAAAACCCAATGAAAAGTAAAATCACCCGAATGTATCAAGAACAATTTCGCGCTTTCATTTACCAGCCCCGTGGTTGACATTTGTAACAATAACCGAACTTAGGCACCTTCCTAGACACGTAAAGGGAGAATTAATAAGGTATAGAAAATTTAAATAATTACGATTTTTAAAATGACCAAAGCTTTTCAACAAGTAAATAATCACTGTTATAGAACACGGATGGAGCCAAACCGACAAATCTTGCACTAAAGAAAGTAAGATATTTTTCTTGAATACATCAAAAGCATATGCTTTGTTGGTATAGCGAAATTAACTGAAATCAGCAGTATAACATGCGATTGATATAATTTTGATGAAAAAATGTACTTCCAATTTAAGCAGCATGTGTAAGCGCGCTATAAAATGCTATATTTGAAAAGTGCAGGTTGAATGATTCTTTTAATAAAACTCTCGTAGAGACATGTAAGGGCGAGGTATTTGGTCCATTTAAATGGTGTAATATATACAAACAAAAATTTAATTTGATTTCAGTAGGGATTTTCAAGTAATTTTTATTTACTGATCTATAATTTTATATGCTTTAATATTACAGTTTTGATTAGCCAGTATCAAATAGATTCAATTTCGATCAAGTTCAGCATAATGACATTTAGATTTGTGTTATAGCAAGTATCTCTAAATCGAAATGATCTTATCAGCCGTTCAGTGTCCTATATATACCATTACTATCTGGTCCAAAATAAATAAACTGTTGGTGTTTTTTGAAAAACCATACTGGTTTCTATTGTGTTTATCTAAATTAATCGATTTGATGAAATGGTTAAAATATAACGATATATTATCACTCAACTTCATTTATGCGAATAATTTGACTGATATTATTTCAATCAAATTCAACTCACGTTCTCCACAAAAAGGTCGAACTGAAATGTGTGTTTCTTTAAATGCTGACATTCCGCTTTATGACCATCAGTTTACTCAAACACGAATATCTATTTATTTTTCATATTCTTAATTTCCTAATAAATTTGAGCACACAATAAATCTATCATTTTAATATTACTATTTCGATTCATTCAGTCAGATAAGAAACATTCCAGCAAAGGTTGTTGTTAACACTTATTACTTATCATTTTAATAGGTGTAGAGAGAAATAATCACGGAAAAGGTACATTTCGGCTATAGAGTTCCTTGAGTTCTCCTTGGTACCTCCTTCGGATGGCATGTCTTGCACATTTTAGAGTTGGAGTAAGCAGTCTGTTCTCCAGAGAAAATTCTTCAGGAATGAGTTTTAGAACACGAACCTAAACACAGAAATAGAGAAGAATTCTATTGCAATAAACAATTTAAATATTAGTTCAAACCTGTTCAAAATCTTTGAGCCCACCGTGTTTAGCCACTTTTCTGAAATTTTCGAGTACACGTTTTTCAGCATCCGGATGAACACACAATTGCTCCATTGAAACCAAAGTACCATGGAGGTTAAAAAATTGAGTTGTATTGGCACGCTTTATTTTCTCGCCGCTAGGTTTGCTGAGGTTTCGTATAAATTCGGGATTCTTGTCAAGTCGATTAAGAGCTTTACAAAGGGAATCACCATTCGGAACCACTAATGCGATGGGATAAGGTCTCAAAGTCGAACCATCGACAAAAATTTGATTAACAAGATAACTAGATGAGTATACTTGTTCAACCCTCCCCGGCACAACATATTCACCTTGAGCGAGTTTGATTATGTGCTTCAATCTATCCACAATTTTTAGTTGATTGTACTTTCAGAAAAAAGGATATTTGTCAAAAATCAACATTACTTAAGTAACAATGGTGGAAAATGTGTCTCACTTCAGTCCATTCACCAATATCTCCCATATGGAGCCAGCCATCATTATCAATCAAATTTGCTGTTAGTTCAGGCTGTTTATAGTAACCAGGTGTTATAACGGCTCCGCGGACACAGACCTACAAAATTAAGTAAAGAAATGAAATATTTGTCGGAATGTTGTGGTGTCATCTGACCTCGCCAATGTTGTCCGTGATAGCATTAAGATTCATCTTCGGAACATTGACGAGTTTTATTTCACAACCAGGAAGAGGTGGTCCGACGTGGTTCCCTTCCATATCACTGAACAGTGCGCACGTAATAGCTCCACATGTTTCTGTGGCGCCATAAACTTCGAATACCTGAAGCGATCGAATAGAGGGGTTTTAGGTTTGTCGTGAATTAGAATTGGCTCTTTCAAAACTAGCGCCGAAGATAGTGCAGACACCTCAAGCAATTATTTTTAAACGAAACCACTTGAGAGCTCACTCACTGATCCGCAAAATATTCCTCAGTGAAAATTTTAAGCCAACTCAGTTCGGATTGATGTTCAGAAAGTAACCCTTCATAAAGATCCCCAGATGGGTAGATCTAAAATAACTTGCTAAGTTAGCGGCAAATAGAAGTGAGTATTCAAAAACAGATGCTTTCGTCCAAAGACAGAAGTACTAATCAGATTGCTACAGAAATAGAAATGAACTTTCTCGAAATATCCAAGGCAATTGGTTCCGTAATGGTATCCTAAGTGCTTTAAAAATCTTAATTCGGATGCTTAGGTATAGTTCGAACTTAACATAAGAATCATGCTAGTGATGTTATTAGAAAAGTTATCGATTCGTTCCAAACTTACTGGGCAACAGAATACAGCTCGAGTGAATCTTAATAGCTCGTCAGAAATTGGTGCGCCTCCAACATTTACTATTCTGATGCGTCCACCGAAACTCCTCCTGATTTTGTGGAAAACTAGCTTATCCCAAATAGAGTTGCGATCATAATTTTGACTAAAATGTAAAAACATTTCAGAAAATTGTTACTTTTGTATAATTAACTCAAACACGAAATGTTAACTATGCCTCATTGTGCGAAATTTTATCTTGAGAAAGACCAATTCAATGAGAAGGTTGGATTCTTCAAACCCCCTTCTTGACAGGCACTCTTAAGGCTCAGTAAGCGCTCGTTATTTTTTTTAGCCATACAGGTAGATCACTGCCCCCCATCGCCCCCATACTTTCAGAATTTAAAGTCAAACGCAATTGTAAATTTAAATTAGTTAAGACCATTAAATGTCTCCAACGGCCCATTAAATGTGGTTTCAAGGTTTCCGGAGGATGGCCCCAAGTGTCACATAATAATGAAAGCCTTCCTTGAGTTGAAGTGAATGGTAGCTGCTACAAGCAAGTCGGAATTAATAGGATTCATATTCAAGTTCGTTAAACGGAAATATTTGCCGGAACTTATTATGAGTAAAAAATAGAATCCTTAGGTCGCTTCGATTTAAAACCCGCGTTTTTTCT
>UZAE01012042.1:68240-79774 GCA_900617975.1 Rodentolepis nana
ACTAGAATGGCATTATCAACAAGGAAATTTCGATCATTTGTACCTGTTGTTCCACTGGTATAACAGAGGCAAACTCGATCATTCTCATTTGGTGGCTAAATAATCAAAGTCAATATTTAAACAAATAAAAATTGTAAATCTACTGAAGATTAGCATTGAATTTAACTTACATCTGGGTTGCGAGGCATTTCTATTCCCTTAGCCTGAATAGTTGCAAAGGTGGAGTATTTACTATAAATTTTACGAATTGGTATAAAAATAAAAGTAGAGAAATCACGAGTTTCCAACGTTACGAACAATATGTAGTTTCATTTGGCTCTTGATCTCCACATACTAGTTTTTCAAGTAAGGATAAAGGTCGAACCGCTGCCCAACTACCTGAATTGCTGTAGTTAAGAGCATATTTCACAGAAGTGATGTATTTATTTACAATAGTCATGATCAGGGGATTAGACTTTTGAATAATACGCACTCTACAAAATGTTACTTAAACAGATATATCATTCACTGGATGCGAGTTGGTAAGCATAGAATCAATGCCATGAAGACGTACGACTTGAAGTACTTGCACACTTTAGCCTGTACGTTTGTTTGGTCCCCTTATGTGATGCGTGATCAATGGCACGCATCGCTTCCCTAATTGTCAAAGAAGACGAAGTCAGCCAACTGCCTTTTTTGCATCACTTCGCCAGTTCTTTACAATCTGGATTTTCTTAACTCCGTAGAGACCGCTTTCCTCCCGATTTCTCTACCTCTTCCACGCTCTCTTTCATTCTCTCCAAGTTGTGTAACACAGCCCTGGATTTTCTCACATATTATTATAAGGGATATTTATTCTAATTTGGTCTAGCTCCAAAAGAATCTTTGCATGAACTTAGAGTTACTCTATTATCCTCCATTGGGTTTTTAAACACCACTTACCACAATAGCTTCAAAAGCATGGATCTGCACACTCCCATGTGCCAAATCGCAAAGTTCTTTTAAGGTCGATTTATCCGACTCCACCAATATGATATGTTTCAAGCGACGGGGTTTCATTTTCACAAACTTTCGCGCCATATCGGGCGATATACAAATACACACTGTTAGTTCAGCTATGTTGTAAAATAATGAAACTTCATAATTGCAAACAAATAATAGTTTTAACGAAACAATGGAATACAAATCAACTTGCATTGATCACAAATGCATTTCATGGTATTCCTTCTCAAAGCATCGTAGATTGGAACTGCAACAAAGCCATAGGTTGCGCAAGCAAATTCTGCAACTACCCACTAAATAACAATGAGCAAATATAATTATCCTTAGCAATTCTGTGAAAAGTGCAAAGCTCGGTACTAATCAGAGGTAGAATTAAGACGATGATGGAGATCATATCTGCTCATTCTCTCGGCTGAGCAAGGCTAATGAGTGTACTTTGATATCTGAACGCACAAAGGCATTGTCGGTTAGGTACTGAGTACAAATAAATGCATTTTCAATTCGAAATAACATGCTAATTTCAACTACTTAACGAAAATTAGAGTAATCAAACTATTTTGAGAAGAAGTCACTCTTGAAGTTTGCTATTAAACAATGGAATAAATATTTGTTTCAAAATATTTCATATTATTATTTATCCCTTTATTGCATTCGGCCTTGATAGCGATTTATATTTTAAAAGAAGTCCGTTGGTTTTCTTTAGTTTATAGCACGTCAAATTCTCAAATGCATTATAACACTTTTGAAAATAAAATAAGAACTTATGTTTTTAAAGAGAAAAAAATCGGTGTGAAATTTTAAATGGACTTGGATCCAAACTCTATTTATTATTATTGGAACATTCTAGTCACCTCCAAAGAAAATGAATCTTAAAACAATTATAAAACTTAAGAACGAGTTGCAGAAACTAACACTTGTCATTTAGCTTATATAACGGATGTCTGATATTTGCTTTTACCCTATTTCATTAAAAAAGTGATAAGTTTACTCTTCTATTAACAATAATAAAATTCTTAAAAGATAACTACTCACCTCAACACAATTTCTGCCGCATATTCCAATAAACTTTTCGTGACAATTTTTATTCAGACCACAAGTTTCGATGAGACCAGATCCTAAAGCCCTTACTAGATCATAGATCTAGATTTGTAAAAGTTAAAATTCACATTTTTCATAAACTCTTGACAATGAATGGAAAAAATAGGAGTAATTTTATATTTACATCCATAAATCTTATCCAAATATAGGAATCCGAATTTTGTTCTTGGCTGCCGAGAAATGCTTTGCATCCTAATACAATTAAAATATGAAATCTTAATTGGTTAGGTATAAAATAAGTAACTACAAACAAGCAAATAACCAACAGCTTAGAGGTAAAAGAAATAGGAACAACCTGATATTCGAACGGCATTGAGAAGAAGATCGTGAACCGTTTTTATATTTCCATTAATAGTCACTGGAAGATCACCATTCTTAGCAATAGCCGAACGTCGAACACCTTCCTATGAATAATGGGAGGTATTGATGGGCAAGAAACTTGAAATATTTGCAAAGGAAAATAATAACATACCTTGGCATTAAATTGATAACCATTGTTAGAAATTATAGTCGGCACTTGATAAGAGCAGAACTGCATCCAAAAACCATTCGTTTTTAAAAATTCTAAATTAATTGGTTTATAGGAATTATATAGAGAAAATTACGTTAATGTGTGGGCAAAAAAGTTGTGAAGCACATATTAATTTATAGCCGTAATAAAATACCCGTAGAGTAAGAACTTTCAACAATTTAAATAAGTATTACGTTAGATTGCTTTAACAATATTCTGAAATAAAATTACCTTGCGCAGGACGCACATTGCAGAAACCAAATAATGTCTCGATTATATTCTGGGAAGGTCGTATATTCTGGTGTATTCAAACTTATACAAAAGTAAGTTTGCTTTGTAAAAAATTAATTATTCATTCGTCCGCTTTATTAATTTATAGTAATATTTTTATGGTTCTCATTATTGACAAGATTAGTTAAAAAATCTGTCATTTCTAATTATAATTCCCTCAATAAAATCCTAGTATATGAGGAGTATTAGTGATTAAATGGATCCTTTGAGTAAGGCCAAATTATCAAAATTAGTACTTAGTGCATTTTTTCGCTTTGGGCTTTACCATAATTACAAAATTTGTGAAATAAAATGTCATTATTTGTCCACTAGGCCATTTCAACTGCTTACTTGCGAAACTCATCAATAATTGGCAGATTGTATGTTTGAGAAGCTTCGATATTGATATGATATGATATAACGCAAAATTTTAAGTGATCATAACTTATCTACATTTCATTTAAATTTAATCGCCGTTAATGATCTAATTTTTAATTCATAGAATTTAATTCGTAGCATCATTATGTAACCACTATTTTTTCCCATTTGTACTGCGTACATTATTTTTTAGTTTCTCACCAAGTACCCCTTGAACATTTATTCGTTGATAATAATTGAGCATATGAACTTGCAATATTATCAGCTATAACTGATCACAACAGTAATGACTAATTTTTATTGTCAAAGCATAGGTAAACATTATTTTGTATTCATCATCTCTCAGAAATTTTTTACCTCTTCTTCCGTAAAGCCCACGCAATAAGCACTGGTATAATTCACAAAATAACCGATGCTCCAATTAAATTAAGCTGGACAGAAAGTTGTTAAATCTTCCAATATGCCTGTTTTAGGATATTTCAAACGTCAAATGCTTTTTGGAATTTTATCTTTGATAAATTTACAAGCACTTATATTTTCATGTGACATGCCACTGTTAATTTCCAATAAGGTTAAAGATTTTCAGCCCAAATTCACTAATTACATGACTTGAACTTACTCTTGACATTCAATACTTTAATTAAGTGCGTTATGGCCATAGATGGAATAATTCACGACTATCATTAGATGCCATTCACGTCTTGTCATCGATGTTATGCCCGATTATTACCACCTGCTTGGATATCTCTTGCTTGGAAGTGCGTATTCACAACTGGATCGGCTGTGGATTGTGTAGTTGACAAACAATTTTCGTACAGTTCTAGAATTTCTTTGAAAGTTATTTCAAGGCGGTTTATATACATTTTGACCTAAACCAATAAATATTCACACGTTTACTAGAGCTTATCAGGTAGTAAAAACAAGTCGATTACATATCTAGCACATTAATCATTATGCGAATATTATCGTTCTTCATGAATGGAAATTATGAATCGAACCTTCTTCACTGTTGGTCCTCTTTTTTTCCAGCAAATAAATCTAAGTATTATACTTAATTTCACATACTACTCATTATTGAACGAGTCCCGTCTCGATTATGAATCGTTTTCTTTTATTAAGAAAATTAAATGTGCCTCAGCTATTACCCATCTGCTTAGGGAATTATGGACGACTGCCTCAAAAGCTTAATTCTTCATATTAGGCATTCTCAGAAAGCTAAATTTTTATTGAAATGTCTTGGATTGGACGCTTAGTAGGCTGATTTGTTCCACTAGCAAAATTAAACATTCGGTTCCCAGCTAACTGCTCACAGTTGCCAAAGGCCATTGCACTGATCGGATACGCCTTAAAGAGGGGTGATGCTCAATAACTTCGATTCTTTCTAAATGGCCACTATAATATACTAGATCGAAAAATAAAGCCTTGTATTAGACACCAACTACCAACTATTTTTACCAAAAATAGTCCCATAGGCCCCGAACATCCATTTGTATCTGTGAATTTAGCAGTCCCTCATTTTCAAGAGCACCATTAAGACACAAAATTCAATTATTCTGCCCCAAAGACGGGAGGAGCAATAAACAGGTACATTTAGCCAGTAAGTTCACACAGGGACAGGAGAAGGCTTATATGTTGCGAGTAATGGGAGAGAAATTATGGCAATAATTTAAAAGCTAATCGATTTGCAATGGGGTGGGTAGACGACGAGCGTAGATGCCATCAAAGAGGGACAGCGTCAAATCGATAAAGAGCACAATGTCAGATGAAGAAAGAGAGCGGAATTCAAATTAGGGGCAGGAGAAATAGTATGCGGGTATGCGGTAATTCGATCATCGAGCAAGGGTGGTAATGAGTTCAGTGCAGAGTTCAAAGAATTCCATAGTCTGATGGCGCACTCCCACACCACCCGACCTCATTGCAGCCGGAGACATAGGGAACTGTGAGGGAGCGGCAGCAGAAGATCCGTTGTTACTGTCTCCAACATCCATAGGAATACCAAAACCACTTGTTGGAGGCACCGACGCTGAGAGTTGAGAAGCTGCACCGAGTGTGTTCATCGGTGATCCTTTCAAGGTAAAAATCAATAGGTAAATTGCCTTTAAACGCTGAGCGAATTAATACTACGCTGCTGATGAACCACCGCAAGTGAAAATTAGGACAAATGATACTGTTATAAGAACAAGAATGATTCCATAAATGAAAGGCATGGTTGTATCAGCCCTTTCAAATTTTGTTTTCCAAAACTGAAAATTTCGTACCTCGATCCGAAGTGTTTATCCCAACCCTAAAACTACCACCGTAAACCGCCACTACGGAATTTGGAGCGCTTAATCCCATGGTGTGACCTCTAGTTTATTCGAATTAGCTACTAAACCACTTAATTGGGTCTTGGGAGATAGTTGCTTAGCAACAGTTTCCACACTCAACGCTATACTGATCTCTCCAATCTGACTATATCTATATCTGTATACTACCTTGTAGATATACACTAAACCGATGTATTGACATTCACGTTCACCAACAATTAGACCTACACCTACCTTTAGTCTACTCTACCCCCTATTTGACGAATGCTATTAATAAACCTACTGGTTGAAGCTGTTTTCTGCTTATTGTTGGCGTAATGAAGACTAATAGATAGAAAGTACGGACCAAAGAACAGCTTGGGATTAAAATAAGAGACCAGACTACTTTCTCAAGGGAATTTTAGCCGTTTAACACTAGTCTCATATCTGCTAGGTTACTTCATTCATTCTAATTGCATGCTATTGTTTGCAGGAAAAACGGTAGTTATTAGTTGAGAAAAATGGGATACTTTCCTTACCTGATGAATTGCCATCAAAACACATCGACACATTTCCTGATCTACGTCGATTGAGGAGTGAATCCGAGTCATTCTTCGTATCATCAATACACTTGAAATCCAGGAGATACGACCTCGTATCCACTTGGTATAACTGCAGCATAATCTTGAAGTGATGTTGTAGCACGGGGTTCCATTTGCGTACGCGAATATTGAATGGCGTGATAACCTTCCACTCATAGCCCAGGGTGCTCATAGCACGAAAGACCTCCTGCATAATATCCCAGGGACGGGATTGTGACCGGATACCGAGGTGCCATTTGAAGCGTTTCGCCCCAGCGGCAGCTGCGGCACCAGCTGCCAATGCGGACGCCGCCGTTGTGGAAACAGATGTGGAACTCGGAGAACCAGCACCAGCACCACCAACACCTGGACCTCCGGCTCCTGCGATCCCTATTGCGCCTGAGGTTGCTGCTGGAGTGGCAGTCTAGGAAACAAAAATACGAGATAAATAAGGTGTTTAATACCTAATATGCATTACCGCAGCAAAAAACTAAAAACTAAACATTGAAATACCTTTCAAGCTAAGCTGTTCTTAACCTTTAAACACACTTATGTAAATGATGGTGCTAGTACACCGAATGGAGTATTTTCGGCTCACTAGATTAGGACTCGCAAGCTTCAACTTTTTCTTTGAAAATATTGGAAACTACTGCTCTTATGCACAATTCTTTCAAGGATTCAGAGTAACTACAGCTCTTGTAAAGGGATAATTGGGTGAAGTAAAAGAGAGGATTGAAAAATCGATCAGAATTTAAAGTTTTACTATAAAGAAAAGGGAAACAGTAATTGGGGAAGAAATTTCCTCCAATGGAAAAGTGATAGGAATTGAAAGCTGAGTGTCAATTAATCCGATTGGTGTCTTTTATGTAGTCATTTAATAGATAACCTTTATAGAAAATAATGAAGGAAGACGTAACTGTCATTAGCTTATCGAAGTTTAAGCAATAGGCACTAGATTTCCACCTCGACCATTGTAAAACTGGCTTATTTCACATTCCACTCTGTGATCAGTGATATTATTTCATCGGAGAATAATTCTAATTTAGTGAATAAAATGCTTACTCAACCGGAGTGCCTATAGGCTCGCATAGACAAAAAGTGGTTACGCCGTGTATCGATGAGGTGAAAAACTGGAAGGGGGGGGGAGAAAGAAAGTTAAATCCCTCTGTCATTTTCAGCAGCTAATAAGCCTTTGCGAATACTACAATTCGTTTATTACAGCGACTACCATCCTAAAGGTCAGTCACCAAATATCCACATGTACTGGTAAAAAGTTAATTATGAGGATCGAAGGCAAATTTCTAGATGCACATTCATAATGGAGGAAAGCATACACTACACATCTTCTACAGAGCTAAAAACAATAGCCATCTTTCTGATATGAACACAGCATAGATCACTTCACACCTCCTCTTAACTTCTACCCGAAGAATTTGTTTGGCACAGGCGAAATAAAAGTATTGCCATTTCTAAGTATCTATACAGTTGATGGTTTTATTAAGACAAATATGATAAAACGTTCAGTCTTATGCATTCCAAAGTAAATTGAAAATAGATAGGATTAAACGTAGATATTTTGTGGGTAATTGAGTAAAGGGACTCATTTCTTGCATTACTAAACTTCAAACACGATTGAAAGATGTGCATTAGAGAGTAATTATGTATGGCAAATAAAAATGATGTGAAAAAGTGCTGATAGATCGACGACAACAATCCAAAGATGATCTACCAACCAACCAGTGGCTATTTGAGAAGGACGGCAGTAATATTCCATGAAATCATGTCATATGAGGGTAACAAGAAGATGAGATAAAAAGGCTACTTGATTCGTTTTATGCGCAGATGGAGTAGGGTTTTCTTGATAAGCTGACCATAATTCCGCCACAAATTACTTGCACTTTAATAAATAAAAATAAAATCCGACTCGAATGAATCCACAAGCAGTTATTCAGCCATCTCAAATTTGCTCAATAAAGGCGATAGCTTACCACAGCAGGATCAATAGGATCCAGTGCACGAGTGAGAGGTTGTCCCTCGGGCATCCTCTCTGGATGTGGTCGGTTGGGTGAGAGACCTGGACCATGATGTTGGCCTGCACTTGAAGTGATTGATGAGCTGTTTCCGCCACAAGTTCCTGAACTTTCCGTTGTGGCCACGTAAAAGTTGTCCACCTCTTCAGGTTGCAAAACCGATCCAAAACGTCTAAAATGGTTTATAAACAAATTCAAGTCAAAAAGCGGTGCCGTTTCATCGAAAGAGCATCGGTTTCAGCAATAACTCCCCCCTCCCACGCAAGTTAATAGAGCTTAAAGTGGAAACGTAAGTTTTAATTAAATAAGCGAGGAGGAAATTATGGATTATTGGGAGTGATAGAAACGCGGCTCTGTATCGCCCGTTTATTATGCAAAGTAGGACTTGAAGTTTCTTTAGGAAATCCATGTTCAAACAGTTGCTCAAAACACTTGAGACTCCATTATTACGAACCAAATGACACAAAAAGTTCACACTTTGTTTGCATATGTTTAAAAAATGGCTCATATAATTCACAAAAACTGGTTTTCAAAGTTTATAATGCGGTGATAACAAAAACAGTAATGAGCGTTTGTATAGGAAGTACCTTCGATTCAAGCCATTAACGCTTAACTCAAACCTCAGCGATAATTTCGAGTTACTTCACACGGCTGAGAGACTTTAGAAACGATGCGACGAAGAATAATAAGCAGTCAAGTGACCAATATAGAAGAGAGGCATTTCCTTGTTTCAATAATAATAATAATGCTTTTACATCCGTGAATCACTCTTCTGTTCCCCCTCTCGACATTTTGACTTTGATGCTCCTCCCCCTTTGTGAAACCCGAAGTTCACTAAAGGGGTAATGATGACTATGATAGAGCCTGCCATTTGAAATAAATAAATGTATGCCGATAAAACCACAAAAAGGGTGTCTATTTTTGCGACTAATATTTGACCACAAAAATAAAATTATACCTTCAGCTTGTAATCTCAGCTATGATAAAAAACCGCGTTGGAAATTTGAACCACCAGAGCACGAAACAATTAAGCGCCGAAATAAGTGGCACGTTCTTGACACGAGGACTCTAAAGCCACTTTCTTCTCCTAATGCCCATAGTTCAATGCCATGCATTCTCATGTGTTCCCCCACCTACAAATGCCAATTTGTTGGGAGAGTGGTGGAGCCATAATTTTCAATCTCAGGGCATAGACTACATTTCGTTTTATAAAAATTTGAACAATTGTAAAGTTTCATTCTTGAAAAAAAACTATCCAAGGCAACTTACAAAAAGACGAGTCTCAACAAAAGATAATACCCAAATTTCACAGACAAGATCTTATAAAGAGGGAATAATGATCACTGTTCGAGATCGAAAGCCAAAATGGTCAAATTTCACTCGCATTTCACTCTCTCATTTTCTTTACTGAGCATTTAGACTAAACCAAAATAACCTATTAGTACAAAGAAATCCCTTCAATTATTACCAGTTAAAAGCATTATCCCAAAACCAGATTGAACATAGATCTAAATAAATGCTACCAATCGACACATCAAGAGCAGCTCACATAGGTATTTCCAACTTGAAATACAAAAATAGAGTTAAAAGTACGAAGGGAGTTGAACAGCATCTCATTTGATAAAAGTGCCTGACATTTCACAACTACGGGGCGTGAACGCTCGCACGCACACACACACATGATGGAGTCAGTCAACGTACCACAGAAATGAATAATTTAAGCAGAGGCACTACATCTATTATCAAACCAATGCTTGCACCACATAGAGGAGCTTTATTGAAAATGAGGATGGGTAAAGGGAGGAGAGCATAATGAAGTACATAAACAGTATTAGATCGGTGGCTCAGTGCCCAAATCTGCCCAATCAGGGGTCATCATCGCACATCACATTAATGTAAATGAACACTCACATCGAGGGGCAAGCTTTAAAAAATGGCATTGCAATGTAGGTTCCTCATAAGGGTGACTTCAGGATACCCGCATCGCCTTAATAGACTCCTATTTCACAATGAAGAAATAGAACGCTCAACATTTCGCATAAACAAACATGCAAGAGAGAACCCTAACTAATATAGAGTTTGATTGAATCGCAAATTTTCCAATATCCTTTTCCTCACAACTTTTAAGTTTCTAAGCTGATAGAAGACTTAAAATCTTCGTTCAGAAAATACGCCACTGGAAGTAGGAAAGAATTCCAACCAATCAGAATTGTCATAACCAGACAAACTTTAAGGTAACTTGTAGCAAGAAGGCTGGACTTGACAATTTATTATTAATTACTCCTAAAATTCGAATAGTTATTAAAATGAGCCAAGTCATATAGGCGTTGAGATGCTGAATGTTGAGTAATTAGATGAAACTAAGGATCCCCGCTCTGGTTTAAGGGCATACTCCAGATTGAGTCGGATATGAACGAAATCGTAAAAGCATGGACGCAATAAATAACTAGTCACTCCTTGCCGCCAGCTGCTCATACGATCTCATACGTGAACATTCTGATAGGGGTAGGTGGTTCTAAGTTGACTTCGGGGAATTTTTAGAGCATATTCGCCAAACTTTTAACATCTCAAAATAGCAAAGGAATAATTTAATGTACGACAATTGCTTAGCAGACTGGTCCTGTTTAAGTATAAAGTCACATTTTACAATTTGAGCGGATTTAAATTTTTGGGCCAGTACTGAACTGCTAAGACAATTTGGATAATACAGATAACCTTTGCCGAAGGGAAATAAACTTGATGGAAGACCTCCTCAACTGCGGTGTGACGAGGAGTTCGAGAAGTTGAACTTATTTATTTATATTAAATGGCAGGCGTCTTGATGGCAATCATAAGCCCTTTAGTTGACTTCAGGCCTCACAGAGGGGAAGGAACATCAAAGTGAAAAAAGTCGAGAGGGGGGGGGGGAGGAACAGAAGAGTTTCAAAGACGAAGTTAGAAAAGGTAGGAAAAAGGTTAGGTGGGTACTGTGAAAGATGTCGAATATGACATACAGTGGGGTGATGGTAATTTGAAGTCAGAAGCCAACTGCCGGTTTAAAGACTTTTTTGCCGTATGAGTATACGTTGCCCAGGGTGCACCACGTGGAGGTAAGTCTACCGCACACCCCAGAAGTTGAACTAATAGAGCGCCCAAAGAAATCTCGTAATCCAAGCCGCACATCGTATAAAACGGCATAAATGTAGTTCAAGAACACCCAATTAGAAAAGTGTTCTCGTGAAAGAATAAGGCTTGACAATAACACTGCATAACAGCAATTTTCGTCCCCCAGGAGACCGATTGCGATGCTCTATTAAAAACCCTTACAAACACTATTAATTTGCTTAAATTATACAGGCACTCAAAATTTTCGTTAAGCATCTCCTCAGAAATCTCATTAGCTAGAATCGTCTCGGACGCG